>LOJH01001321.1:9802-55084 GCA_001685095.1 Ellobius talpinus
GTGTGTGTGTGAGAGAGAGAGAGAGAGAGAGAGAGAGAGAGAGAGAGAGAGCGCACACACACATATGCGTGCTTCCTTGGGTACGCTGTTAATAATCAGCACTTACTGAGTACTTTCTATCTATTTGATCTAATGTTGCTTTTGCTTCCATTTTCCAGGTAAGGTAACTGAATCTCAAGATCAAAGCCACAGCTAGGTAATAACATGCAGGCTCTAAACCCTGCTTACCTTAGCCTCCAAGTCTGTCCCATATCTGGGTGTCCTGGGGCTTGAGAAGGCCAGCATCTGCTCTCCCAGGTCCAGGGACATTTTAGCCACTCCTGGAAACTGACTTTTGGGCCAAGGGTGGGGTGGCTGTTTTCTTGGCTCACCAGCTCCCAATTTCTTTACATCCTTGGTCATCTAGAGCATTGGTCTCCTAAGACAGATGGAGAAATGGAGGCCAAGAGTAGAGATGAACCGTGCCCCAAATCCAGCAGCTAGCTGGTGAGAAAATAAGGGCCCAGAGAAGAGCAATGACTTGCCAAAAGGCTTCATTGCTAATGAAAGCAGCGATAAGAACAAAACCCAGGCTGTTTATCTGTTTTATCACGTTTACTCATTGTGTGTGTGTGTGTGTGTGTGTGTGTAGCATGTGTGGGGAGGTCAGGAGACAACATACAGAAATCAATTCTTTCCTTCTACCATGTGAGGCCCAGGGATTGAATTCAGGTCATCAGGTTTGGCAGCAAGCATCTTTACCCACTTGAGCCGTCTCACCTACCCAAACCTAGGCCTCTTAATTTGCAGTGTAGGTTGTTCCTAGTCTTCCAGCTTGGGAACAGATGCTCAGAAGCGCGGAGAAAGCTTACTGAGAGAGACATAAAACTTGTGTGCATTTTCAAGTACACACTCACACCGACCCTCCTGTGACACCATGTGGGACAACTGTGTCTGCCTTCCCCATGCCAGGGCAGGAAGCAGTCCCTGCCTGACTTGATCAGCTCCCCTCCCCTCTTTCCTCACCCAGGAGGTAGGGGCCCATCTGTAGAACAGCACCAAGCCACAGGGCTCTACGCTGTGCTTAAAAAGGCCACTTAATTTTTCATTCTTAAATGCTGAGATGCTCTTGTCTTCAACTTTGTCCAGACCCCTTGGTGGAGATGGATGGGGGCACGGTACACAGTTATCAGAAAGATTAAGCCAGGACTTGTCATTTTTTTATATCACAGAGCAGTCAGCCCGACGAGTGATGTCCTCCACTCCGCCACGATGAGTCCAGAACCTTTAGTGCCAGTAGTAAAAAAGACTATAAAAAACACCATTGGAGAAAGGGTAATGATGAAATTTAACTGCTCCCGATCACACACCTGGGGTCTGCTCACCATGGAACCAGGGGGTTCGGCCACATCATCCTTTACGGCTGTGTCCTTGTCTGTGCGTCTAAGGTCCTTCCATTGAACCAGAACATCGTGTCCACTGCCGAGAGCTGGGCTGCCTGCTCTGCTCCACCCCCACAGGAAGTGCTGAGGGAACAGGACTGACTCCATCCTTAGAGGCTGAAAAGGAGTCTTGGGGCCCAAATTTTCAGGGGCCTTGCTAAAGACTACTTGAAAACAGGGTGGGGCCAGCCTGCTGATGGCTGTGGTATTACGTCCCTCCTTCAGTTTTCCTCCCTCCCTCCCCTGCTTTTATGTGTTGGGTACCACGCTATATACACAGCTACCTCCTGGCTCTTCCTAATTGATCTTAGATATTTCCTCCCAGCTCAGCCCCTCCTGACACTCAAGCCCAACCCATACCACCTCTGCTCCATTCTAGCCACAGTGAAGCCCTTTAACCCTGTTAGCTCTCCCCAGTCCCCGGGCTCTTGCACACATCACTGTGGCCCTGCCTGGGACCCTTGTGTGGCTACCACCTTACTATTGACAGGTCAAATGCTACCTCTTCTAGGAAGCCCTCCCTGTCAGTCCCCAAGTCTGCCTCCTTCCTCAAGCTTCCTGCGTTTCCCCTGCCAGGTATGCTTCACCTAAGGGCGCTGTTTATTAAAGCTACTTTATGGAGGGCCACACTTCTGGGTCTTGAGATTTAACTGTAAATCAGATGAACTCCCTGCACTCCCTGAAGTTTATGTTCCAGTAGGGGCAGGTAGCCCAGGGCTGGCTGTCTTGTTCAACCTTCGTGTCTGTAAAGGCATGGTTGAGTTTAAGCCTCATCTGTCAGGTAAGTGTCATTACCTGACCACACCACCAAGGGCCCTTGGGTCTTCCAGCAGAGGAACAGCAGGGCAAAGCTTCTAGACCCTGCACAACAATGCCTCCTCTCTGACCGACTTGTCTCCAGCTCACTGGCCTCTTGCTCTGCCCAGCAAGACCACATGCTCTGTCCACTGATTAATGTAGGCCCACCTTCCCACCTGCAAGTCATTGCTCAAACGCGGTTGTCCCATTACCTCTTCGTGCCACCATTCTGCATACATACTGGCCTGCTTTGTGCCCACACGCTCTATCACATCTACCTTTACCAGGGCTGTTTCTCCCCAAGGACACAGACATTTGCCTTTCCCATCTTTGTCTATCTGCAAGGTCTAGAATCAGTGCTCAGCTACTGGCTCCATAAATACGTATAACAGACACAAGGACTGGATTCCTGCCTGAAATCATTAGCAGGAATGAACATGGCTACCTGAGGGAGGGGCATATTCTGACAGGAGTGTCCAGAAAAAGAATGCCCCCAACATGTGTCCCCTCCACACCTCAGCACAGGACCCTTTTCCCAAGATTGGCTCTGTCATTCAAACCACGCCCTGACCCAATAGATCCCAGAATACACCCTGGGAGATAGGTGTACAATGTTAAACCCTAGCCCAGTCAGGCATCCCTCATCAGTCAAGAGAGTGACTCTGAGAGCGCTGGGGTAGAGGAGGGGCAATGTCAGCACAGGAGGAGCGGCAGGCTGAGACCTGGTGTCAGCAAAGACCTGTTCCCCAGGACCTAGCTCCCAATCCAAGCCCCACCTAGGACCTCTGAACAAGTCACCTTCCCTCTTTAGCAACCCCTTCTCCCCATAAGATGAGAGCAGAACTTCACAGGTGGCTCTCAACCCTCTCAAGTGTGAAGAGCCTTTGAACAATTTTTATTGAGCATCCTGTACATACGGAAGTATGCACACACCACACTTGGTGATTTTTCATAGTTAGCATGCTCATACAGCCAGCATCCTGATCTAGAGATAAAACATCTCCAGCTCCCCAGAAGCCTCCTTCTTGGCCCTTCCAGTTCTTACCTCTTTGAAAGGTAAAGCTTATTCTGATTTTTTTTTTTAGAGGAGGACCATTGTCTGGGGATGTCTGTTATTCTGATTTTTAATACCATAGATTTATTACTTTATTTATTGAGGCAGGGTTGCATGTGTCTCAAGTTGGCCTCAAATTCAATATGGAGTCAAGGATGACCTTGAGCTTCTGATTCTCTCACCTTCCTTCCCTGAGAGCTGGGGAACCCAGGGCTTGGTGCATGCTAGGCAAGCACTCTACCAATTGAGTTATGTCCCCAGACCAATACTACAGATTCTATTTGGTTTTGTTGTTGTTTGGTTTGCTTTCTTTTCAAACACAAGGAACACTTTTAGCTTCCGCATAATGCCGTTCTGATTTTAGGATTGATGGCAGCCAGCCTCCAAAGACTCTCATTTGCTGGCATTTGTGGCTTTGTTTAGTCCCCTCCCACACAGAATCAGGTGGCCTCTGTGACCAATGAAGTATAGAAGAGATGACTGTATGCCCTCAGAGGCAAGTGCCTAAGAGGACGCGTTCTTGGGTCACCAGCTCTTCGGGATAGCCAGCCATCATGGTGTGAATCTTTCCGTGGAGAACCCCACAAGAAGTGTGGACAGACAAAGAGCAGCCCCTCCCCTCCGTACTTGTCCTTCCCTATCCCAGAGCACAGCCACCCCTAAGACAAACCCTCTCTCTAAACACAGAGGCTCTCTCTGAGTGCAGACTGCCCCAGCCGACCCCCTAAACATGTCAAGTGGGGAAAGTGCATCTGGGAAGTAGACACATATAGTGATGTCCTGAGAGACCTTGAGTCAGAACCACCTAACCCAACTGTTCCTGCGTTCTTAACCCGTGGAAATCATGAGGGATAGTAAATGTTTATTGTTGTTTTAAGCTACTAACTTTTAGGGTAATCTGCCACACAGTAATAGACAAGTAATACAGTATGCATTGATTGAGCAAATACTCAATGAGCCAAACCGCCTAGGCATTGAGTAACCGTTAAAGGAATTCATTAAAAAAATTATATATCTAGAGAGATATAACACACACATACATATCCAAGCTGGTCTCAAATTTGTGATCCTCCTGCCACTGCCTCTTAAGGGCTGGGATCACAGGTGTGCATCACCACACATGGGTTCCTTTCAAAAATCACCCTTCTGATAGGACAGTGGAGACTCCTTTAATCCCAGCACTCTGGAGGCAGAGGCAGGTGGATCTCTGTGAGTTCGAGGCCAGCCTGGTCTACAGAGTGAGTTCCAGGAAAGGCACCAAAGCCACACAGAGAAAAAAACCTGTCTTGAAAAAACAAAAACAAAAAAAAAGAAAAGAAAAGAAAAAGAAAAAAAAGGAAAAAGAAAAAATTACCTTTCTGAGCGGGGCAGTGGTGATACACACCTTTAATCCCAGCATTGGGAGGTAGAGGCAGATGGATCTCTGTGAGTTCGAGGCTGGCCTGGTCTACAGACTGAGTTCCAGCACAGTCAGAGCTACACAGATACACCTTATCTCAAAAAACAACAAAAAGAAAACAAAAACCAACTGAACAAAAGTCTCCTTTCTGTTATCCTCTTACACTTGAAACAAGAGCTTTCTCTTTGGTCCTGACAAGTACTCAGTCCAGGGTGAGTCAGCAATAGCCAGAAGGCCCCACCTAGGATCTGAGGTACCCAGTTCTGGGTCATGGTGAGGAACTCATGTTTAGTTGTACTTTCTGGCTCTTTTCTACTCAAAATCTAGAACCAGAGACTGGAACCTGGTTCCCAGTCCTTGTTCCTCATTACTGCGCAACAGAAAGAGGCAGTGAGGGAGCCTGAGCAGGCTTGTGTTCAAGTCCTGACTCTTCCCCTTCCAAATCTGTACAACCTTGGACAAACAGCTGAACTTGTCTCAGTTCAGTTTTCTCCTGCAGGGAATTGGAGAACAGAAGCCAAGATCATGGGAAATCGCATGTTGCTCATAACAGGGACTTCAGAAATACTCAAGAGACTGGACAGCTATGACTATCAACCCACATGCTGGCTGGGCACTCTTGGGGTGCCAGAGGAACAGTGTTCCCCTCTTACATAGGCCTCACTTGGCTCCCCCACATGCTGTTGTGGCCCCCTCCTAAGATTTTCTGTACCCCAAAATCTGGTTTGAAGGGCCAGGTGAGCATATGGCCACATGAGGGCTCTTTGTGGGAGCGTGGGAGCCATCCTGCTTCCTCTCCCTCGTTAGCGTCGCCCGGGGCTGCTCTCTCCTTAGCAAGGCCTGGATAATGAAGGCCACAGCCTATTAATTGCGGTGACAGTGATGAAGGAAGAGGGGGAGGCTGCTATTTGTCTTGCTGGTAACCTCTCGCATCATTCCAAGATGAATGAAAACTCATTTTCTGCTTTGATTCAGTCTAATTTCTCTGGCCCCCTGGGCCATGTTGAGGGGAGGGGGGGATGACTCACAGCCTCCCGTTGAGAAGAAATTGGGGGAGGAGAAGGAGGGGTTAGAGGTCACAGAAGAAGGAGGCCTGCCCTACTAGCGAACCAAGAACCTATAGGGGAGCTGTTGGGACCTTCAGTTATTAACATGGAAGGTATGGGGCTCTTGCAGGAGCTGACTGGACTCATAAATTAAGCCTGCAGTGGAAAGACTCTGCCACCCATTTCACAGATGAGATGATGGAGGCAGAGAGAAAATAACTTACCCAAGATCACAGAACCCAGCTTCAGCATGGGGTGGTGGGGAGTTGGCCCAGGATTGTCACTGTTTTTTTATCTGTCACCCAAAACATTGCCTACTACCAGCACAGTCTATAGAGAAGTGACTGGCAAAGAAGGAAACTCCCATCACAGCTGACCCATTCCCCTCCATGAATAGGACAGGAAGGCGGGCAAGAGGCTAGAGGAAGGAAATAGGCTTTTCTAGCCGTCGTGCCTGCACTGACCGGGAAGGGCCTTGCTAAACTGACCCATTTGTAAGGTGGAGCCTTAGGCCCCTGCTTTGCTAGCCATGTGGTCACTGGAGAGGGAGTGAGGCTGTGGAGAAGGCTCCACATGTGGTACTTCCGGTTTGTAGACATGAGGAGCAAGCCCTGGAAGTCTGAGCTGCTTGATCCCAGATTCACCTCTGTCTTAGCAAACCCATGTCCAAAGTCTCCTATCTGTGAGTCCTGACAAAAGCCCTGCCTGGCCATTTAATGTAAATCGGGGTCCCCTCTGGTAGCCCAGAGGTCCCACGAGGCCCAGGAGATGGAAAGGGCCTGGGCCCCGTGACCTCTCTGTTAAGGTGACCCCAGAGCAACTGTGGACTGGGAAGACTGTGGGAGTTGTCCCTATGATAGGAAGAGAGCAGAGGGCATCAAACGGTCTTCACCCATCATCCTTTGGGGCTTCCAGGCACCGGCAGAGGTACCAGCGCTGGGAGGTTGCATAGCATGAATAAGAATGGGGACTCAGAAGCCAGGTAGCCTGGTGAGTGCTGCAGCTCTGCCCTTGGCGACTGTGTAACCTAGGGTGAGGAGATTAGCTTCTCTGGGCCTCACTTGTGTTTTCGGTGGTATAGCCGCAGTGTCTCTCTCCTTCTGTGAAACACAGAGTGTGTGCTGAGAGTCCAGGCACCAGGCTGGGAAGGGCTGCTCTAGGGTCAAGATGTCTCTGAGAAGTGAGACACCTGACTCAAGCGTGTCCCCCCACTCCCCTCCCTCCAACGTCCTCCCATCTGCCCCATCTGAATTGCAAATGGCCTTCCCTTTCACCACAGCCACAGCAGGAGACAGCTGAGTCCAGAGCTGCAACCCTGCCCCATAGAGAGTCCATGGCCTTGCTCTGTCTCCAAAGGTCTGCAGGAGGAGCCCTCAGACCAAGACCCCAGTAGAGCATCTTGAGGAGGAGAAGAAAGTCCATTCAATTCAGAGGCACTCTGCCTGGCATCCCAGGCCTTTCCAGCTTGGTTCTGCAATTCTTCTCCACTCCTGACCCCACCCCTTCACCACAGGCCTAACCTATGTCTTAGCATAAGAAAGGTAAGTAACCCTTGGTCCGTGCTCAGAACACTTACATGTGCCAGGTCCTGGGTGCTGTGCCACAGTCCTTGTCTTTCTGCAGCCCTATCAGGTGCCTGTGGTCACAGGTACCTGCTGTTGACAGTCCCGTTCCACACACTGAGCCTCACAGGTCCAGAGTTCCCAAGTGGCAGAGCCTCCTCCTGCTCCCTACAGATCTCAGCTCTGAAACATCACCGTCTTCTGCCCCATAAGCAGACCCTGCACACAATCCAGTAGGAAAATGGCGCAGAGGGCCAGGAACGACACGGAAGGCATAAGAGGAGCTGAGGTGACTTCTACAAAGTACCCATGAGGTATGACCCAGAGATAACAATAAAGATAATGAAAATAGCATCCTGGAAAGAGACAGTGTGGACATCCCTCCCACCATTTCCTGAGTTCCCATCAGACCAGGAGTTCTCTCATGGTGCTCCACTCCCCTCAGCAGCCCAGCATGGTAGTTATTGTTATTGCCACTTCATGGAGGCTCCACTGAAGCTGGGTCGCCTGAGTGTCTAAAGCCACACAGATCTCAAGTACCCAAGCAAGAACCTGGGCCGCTCCTGCTTCCTCTGAATAGCAATGTAACAGCAATGACTCTCACCGGCATTTATTGGCCACTTTTCTATGGCCAGCCCGGTAAACACTTGAAACGACAAGGTGACCCAGCTGTCAGCATCATTCCGTCTTGCCAACGGGGAACGTGAAGCTTGGAGGGTTGAGTAAACTGCTCAGGCTAAAGCATCTAGGATGTGTGGTAGCCAGGATTAAGACCCAGGTCCTCTGACCTCACATCTTCCAGTTCTCCACAAGGGAAAGAGGCTGTCTGTGTGTGGTGAGAAGTCGGTGAATGGGGACCTCGCACGAGCATCTTTGTGACACTCCTCCAGTCACTTGTTATCAGGCTTCCTGTTGTAGTTGGGGTGACTCTGCTTGATCAAGGTTCCAGCCTGAGACTCTGTCCATGGTGGGGCAGCCAGCTGTCCACCAAGAGTTCACCTCCTCATCCCAAGGAGGCAATTATCCCCGGAAGGGACTGTTACGTCAGACCTACTCCTCCCTCCGAGTCCTTTGCAACTGCCAAAGGCTGGACAAGGACGTCTCACCAAATGCCTGAGAGCAGAGTGGATGCACACAGCTCTGGCCAAGGAGGCTGAGAAGTGACTATGCTTCTCCACCTTCTTCCATCCCCTGCCCAGTAACCGGGAAGGATTCCCAGGACCTAGGACTTGTGATAGGCAGAAGTTAATTTCTCCACTTCCTAAGTGGAAACCCCTAACCCCAAGTGATGGTATCTGAAGGTAGACACTCTGGGAGATAAGGAGGGTGGGGCTCCATGACTCAACGGGTTTGATGTCTGTAGACGACAGGAGACAGTGCCCCCACCCAATCCTACCAGGTGAGGGTACAATGAAAAGATATTCATCTACAAACTAAGAAATGGGCCATCACCAAGAATTGGAATCTGTTTCCTATTTCTAGCTAGTTTATCTCTCTGAAAAACAATCTAAACTCTTCAAGGCTCATAAGGCCTTTCACAATCCGGGTTCTGTGACTTCTCCAGGCTCATCTTTCAACACTGTCCCCTACCACTTTAAGATAACCTATGTAATAAATCTCATCAATCCCCAACACAGAGAGTCTTCCTCCATATGGGTTTTTATACATGTTGGATCTCTTTAGGAAACTCCTACTCACCCTTCAAGACCCCATTTTTACATAGTATTTCACTGAAACCTTCCTTGACTTACCAAATGTAAAGAATCTATGCTCAGAGGCACCCTGACTATTGCGCAGTTCATAGTACACCAGAAGTACTTGTTCCTGTGTATAATTCACTGGCCAGACAACGGACTCCTCTAGGGGTGAACTTGTGCTCATCAATTTTTATATCACCAATGACTTCCAAGATGTTTACATCTCTGCAAACTGTATGGGGTGTCCAGTTATGTCCCCTCTTGGTAATACTTAGTCTTTAGTGTAAATCCCCCGCAAAGATGAAGCTGGGAAACCCGTTTTCTGTTCTCCTGGAGTAAATTATATAAGCCCAGGGACCTCCTATGCCTCTCTGGTCCAAAGGTCCTAAAACTGCCTTTTCATGGTCTGAATCCGACGGTGCCTTGGGACATGTTCCTAAGACAGAGATGAAAACTGGAGAGAATGGCAAGTCTAGACTTAAACTGATTTGGTTACCTGCTTCAAGGTTCACTGGGAACAGAAGGCCTGTCTCTTCCTAGATAATCTAGGGCTATCTCTAGGGTTAGGAAGGTCTTAACTGGGCATGGTGGTGCATGCCTGTAATTCCAGCATTTGGGGGATAGAGCAGGAAGGTCAAGGGCTCAAGGCCAACCTGGGCTACAGGAGACCTAATCCCCACCCCCACCCCCACCCGTAAAAAACTCCAAACTAGAGACAAGGGAAATGCCTCTATCAGTTAAGTGCTTTGCGTTCCAAGCACAGGGGACCTGGGCTGGGTTCCAGGCACCCACAGGGAAGCACATAATTCCAGAGCTGGGGAGACAGAGACAGGAAGATACTCAGGGCTCGCCTACAAGCCAGTCTTGCCCAGTTAGTGAGCTCCAGGTTCATTGAGTGACCTTGTCTCAAACCCAGGCAATAGAAGAAGACACTGATGTCAACCTCTGGCCACCACACACATGTGTACATGCCTGTAACACACATGTATATACATAAATATGTACATATATACAAAAAATTTTAAGTTAAAAAATACCAAACCCAAACCAAATCCCAGTCTTGGTACTCCCTGTGGGACTTGTTCAAGCTGTATGTTTAAATGGGAAAACACCACTTAACACATAGTTGCTGTGAAAGCTTCAAGACTTCCCTACTGGGTCTCTCTTTTCTGCTCTCTCTGGTCTTGGGGATCAAGTCAGGGCCTCACACATGCTAGGCAAATGCTCTCCCCTGAGGTACACCTGCAGCCCAGGACTGACATGTTCTAGCATAAAAATGGGGATCTTAAGCAGGGTCTGGGACCAGAGCAGCTGGCCTTCTTTCTTTCTCATTCCTCAGCTATCTTAGTGGGCCCTCTGCCTCTCTGAGAATCTTGACTGCTTTTGCAATGAGTTCATACAGGAAATATATATATATATATATATATATATAGTCACTAAGATTTGGACATGGATATAGCAGAACAACTTGGGGTTTTAAGTAAAAGAAGGGTCTGGGATCTGAAGAGATGGGAGAAAGGCCTGCAAGGAGAGGAAAAACCAAAGAAAGGAAGTCAGACTAGCACAGGGAGGAAAGAACCCAGAATCAGAGAGCAAGCACAAAGGAACACAAGAGAGACAGAAAGAGCACCTAGACAGGGGAGGGGGAGGGAAGCAGCTGGGAGGAAAGGCCACAGGAAGCAGGAAGAAAGCAAAGAGTCCTGGGCCAGCTCTGGGAGGACAGAGACCACAGGGCTGACGGTCCCACCCAGTCCTCAGCTGAGATTAACTTCAGTTCAACCCCAGTGCTCGGCTGCCATCAAGAGAAAAGCAAAGCCCCTTCTCCCACAGCTGGGTGAATTTGATATTCAATCAATGAAGATTAACTCGCCCAAGGTAAGGGGGCTTTCACATCCATAAGGAAGTCAAATACGATTATGCAGATGAGAAAATTATCCTAAGATGAGGAGCTCTGCTCTATGATAATTGCGAGAGAGAGTGGACTCCCACACTGATTAGCATATCTCTAAGACCAGACTGATGATGGGGGAGGTGGGGATGAGCAGAGGTGACAGGAATCCCACCCACACAAGTTGGCCAGGGACATCTGGTCCCTGATGTCCTTGTCCGGAGAATAGGACACTTGGCTTCAGATGATGAGGACCTAACAAAAGCCCTGATCCTAATGCACCCATGGTCACTCCCTGGACCAACTGGACCTCATCTCACCCTAGAGTGGTTCAGAATGGGGTTCCTTAGGCCCAGGCTTCTAGGGCAGGGAGAGGCTGCTGGCCTCTGGCCTCAGCTTGGAGGGCCCCTGTCAGGTTCTCAGAACTCATGCACCTTAAAGTGCCAGAGAGATTAAAACTGGCAACTGGGGCACATCCCAGATCAACTAAATTAGGTTCTCTGCAGAAGATTCTGGATGTTGTTTGTTTGTTTGTTTGTAGATAATTCTAGCTGGGCATAGTGGCTCACGTCTGTAATCCCAGCACTTGTAAAAGCTAAGACAGGATGATCCTGAATTCAAGGCCAGCCTTGGCTACCTAGCTAGACCTTATCTTTAAAAGAGGCCAGACTTGTTTACGTTGTGAGTTTCAGGTCAGCCAGCCAGCAAGACCTGTTGTTTGTTTGGTTTTTTGTATTTTTGGGTTTTTTTGGTTTTGTTTGTTTTGTTTTTAAAAAGCATATACACAAGAAGATAATTCCAAGGCACAAGCAGTGTTGAAAGCCCCCCCCAAGAACGAAGTATGGCATTCTAAATGCATGCCTCTATTACAAGTCCTTAGAGACGAACAGGTCTAAAGCTTCAAGAAGCCATGGACCTTGTCTGGGGTAGTCTTGGTAGGACTGGTAGGAGTCTTGGAAGAGGTCAGAGAAGAGCTAAGAGTGGGCAGAGTAATCCAAAGCAGGGCCAGACGAGGTCTGTGGGGGAGGTGTGGCAGAACTGCTAACCCCAGCTCTTGTGTACTAGATGTGCTATGTAGCCTGCTTGCCTGTCCTTTCTGACCCTTCAGTGGAGAGGGCATCTTCATTTGACAAGAAGAGGCAAGTGGCTCAGAGGCAAAGGGACTTGCCCAACACTGCAGTCAGGATTCAAACCCAACGCAGTAGGTCCCCAAGCCCACTAATAGTCTTCATCTCCTGCCCTGGGGAGAAGTCATGGGAGTTCTGTACCCAAGGAAGTTACAGGCTAGCTTGGGGCTCTCCAGTCTGTCCTCCGTGCTTAGAGACCACTTCAGGGTGGTAGAGAGAAGAGAGCAAAGGTTTGGAAGGCAAAAGACTGCGTGTAATTCCTGTCTCTCATTGCGTGAACTTGAACAAGTCATTGCCCTCTTTGGCTGATAGGGATAAAGAGACCAAGTTCAGCCAACGGATTGAGACAAGGTCTGAGTCTAAAACATATGTTGTAGAGTTCAGATGATGCGTCTGTTTCTCCTCTTTGAGGACCTGGAGTTAGCTGAACTCAGTGAAGAATAAAGCCCTGGGCTGGGAGGACAGCTCAGTCAGTGAAACATTTTTATGGAAATGTGAGAGCCTGAGAGAGCCCATGTGAAAACCAGGAGAGGCCCTGCATATCTGTGATCCTAGCACTGGGGAGGCTGACACAGGCGGATCCTAGGACTGTGGGTTCCCAGAGGCCCTGTGAAAGCCAGGGGAGGCCCTGCATATCTGTGATCCTAGCACTAGAAAGGCTGACACAGGCAGATCCCTGGGCTGTGTGGCCAGCCTAGTCTAATAGGTGAGCTCCAATTTCAATGAGAGACCCTGTTTCCGAAACAGTGGCCCCCGAGGAACGACACTTGAGGTTGACCTCTGACCTCCACAAGTTCATGTGCACATATGCACACATAAATAAATAATAAAGAAATCTTTGAAAAATAGGATTTTTCAAAGGGATTAAAACCCTTCCTCCCTCCCTTCCCTCTCTGTGAACACACAGTCACTGTGAACCTCAACCTCAACCACTCCCTTTAGCTGCCAGTCTTTTTAACAATCAAAAACCTAAAGTCAGTGTGGCTGGGCACCCAGAGGTGAGGGGCCCCTATCCTTACTCGATTGATATTCCTATTTCTATATCACCTTTTAGAAGCTCCCTTGCATGGCCAATTGAAAAGAAAAATAGAGAAGTACGGAAAAGCAAAAATAAGGGTCTACGCTGGCAGAAGGCAGATGGTCCCAAGTCTCTATGAATGTTTACCCCGTGCCTGAGACTCTGACTTCTCTGTCTCTGTGTGTGTCCTGTATTTGTCTGGATGGTGCATGGGTGCATAAGCTACCAGTGTTGTGAGTTGTGTCTGCTTACCTGTGTGTGATGCACACAAGAGCTTGGGTGTATGTGCCAGCTAGGGTACCATCTGCATTCATGAGTGTGTAAATAAGTGTGTATTAGTTAGAAGGTTGTGTGACTGGGTTAGTGAGCCTTGGCTGGGCAGCTGGGCATCAGTGTGGTTGGGTGTATCTGTGTTTAGATGGGCATGCAAGTATCTGTATACACTGCTACATGTATCTGTGTAGAGTGCCAGTGGGTGTGTCAGGCTATGTATGTGTGTTCCAGTATAATGTCTAAGTGAGGAAGATGGGTATTCTTGTGAGAGTGGGTAAGAATGTAGTAACATGTGGGATGTATTTGTGTGTATGTCAGGCTCTCCCTCTCTCTCTCTCTCTCTCTCTCTCTCTCTGTGTGTGTGTTGGGTCATCAGTATGAGGAGTATGTGGGGGTGGGCTGTATGAATGACTCTGTGGATCTGAATGAGTATCTTTCATGGGTGAAAACCCTGTGTTTCTCAGGACCAGGCAGAGGGAACCAGATACTCTCCCCAAGAGAGTATCTGTCTGTGTCTGTTAGGTAGCATATGCGCCTGTGTGGGGTGTACCCGTGCGGGGTGGGCCCCATGTATGGGGTGTGTGTGTGTGTGTGTGTGTGTGTGTGTGTGTGTGCACGTGCACGTGCACGCATGTGCTATGGGTATGGATGCATCTGCAGATCTGCATATCTGAGAGGGGCTGCACCTCCCTAGCTTGGCTGGGCCCTGGCACTGTAAATCCATCAACTCCACATGATTTTGTCAGTGCTGACAGCTAACTTCAACATGACGACAAATCTGGCCCCAGAGGATATTAAGCAAAGACACATGAGCCTATAATTTTCTGCTTCCACGTGTGAGATGCTATAATAATCAAAAGAAAATGAGTTTCTAACTACCCCAGCTCTTTGTGCTGCCGCCTTCATGCCGGCTGCACTAATTGAATCACCCAGCACCACTGTATCAATGGTAACTTGGGTATTGGGGGGTAATCAGGCGTGTGGGGGGGACCAGCTTGGAGAGGTGCAGGGGCTTTTGTGAAGGTCCCATCTGCCTCATGAGCCAAAGCTGCTGGCCGCCGCCTGCCTTTGACTGGACAAGAGAGTGACTGAAGGGCAGGGGAGGGACGGACCGGGAGGGGACACTGAGGGAGAAGCACCTGGGCTCAGATGCTGCAGTTTGGGTCCTGGTTCCCACACACTGTGTGGAATCTGGACTTTGGAGGTAAGCCTACCTGGATTCATTCCTGGCCCTTAGCCCTTTATGTCATTTAGCCTCTGGGACAGGTACAAAATAGCACAACTATCCACCTCATGGGGCCCTGAGGATCAGTGGGGCTCAGCAATTAAGCTACCCACCTCCCAGCTGTTCTCCAGAGAGAAGACATGTAGGAACTGTGATGAATTTTCTCCCATTTTTGGCACCTTGTTCTGTTTGCTGGTCTCCACGGCTTGTGACATTACCCCATTTTCTAGCTGAAGAAACTGAGGTTCTGTGAGATTAGGGGATTTGGCTACTTGAGAGACATGCTGTCTATACAGATACTAATGTAGGGGATGTTCGGAAAGGAGGAGGAAATGCCCCCAGTGACTTCTAGGGGTCCCTCCAACAGTCCTGTAGCTCCATAAATACTAGCCAATTACCCTGCACGCCGTTTACCGTGTCACAGCCCATGAACATCTGTGTCACTCTCACCATCAGTTAATGAGGAAGAGTCACAATTATCATCTCACAAGTGAACACCTGAAGCCCAGAGAGGTTAGGAAGCTTGCCCAAAGTCTCAGCACTGGTAACCTGTCTCACACTCCTCATTTCAAATCCGTGTTTATCTATGTTGCTTTCAGAGATTAAATGATATCCTATGTCCCTCTTGGCCTCTGAAAAATCTTCTAAACTAAAGCCCTCATTTGTCTCTAGGAGACAGCGTCTCTGGGCCTGGATCATTCCCTCTGAAATAAGGTTCCCAAACAGGACGAAAATTCCTCCATTCCCAGCCCCAGGATGCATCTCACAGTAAGGCAGGAGATTAGGGAGCTTGGAGGCCAGCCAGCCTAGCCAAAGCAGGGAGCTTCAGGTTCCTTCAGTGAGAGACCCTGCCTCCATAAACAAAGTGGACAATAATAGAGGAAGACACTGACATCCTTGTGTGGCCTCCTCTTGGGTGCTCACAGGTGCACCACCCACAAACACATGTGTGCATACAACACACACAGCAAACACCAAACAAACAAACAAAACCCATCATCTCTCTGTCAGTCTCTGGCTCAGCCCTCCGCTCAGATAGCAAGTTTTCACAGAGCAGCTGTTGTATTGCCTGGAGCTAAGTGCAGAGCTGGTGGCTTCAAAGAGGAAATTATTATAATTCCTCCACTTTGTATAGCAAATTTTGGAATAGTACAAAGGACACAGGCTTTGGAGTCAGGACAGTCTGGGCTCTGATTTTGGTAATGTCACTGACTAGCTGGGGACCTTTAGGCTTATTGCTGAACTGTGATGTTCAGTTTTCGACACTGTAGAATGGGGTCACGTTACCCCTAGGAAGAGGGAAAAGGCAAGGGTATCTGTTCTCACTGCTCCTAGTCACCTTGTACTAGAGATCCTGGTCAATTCAATAAGACAGGAAAGAGAAATAAAAGACATATATACTGGGAAAAAATTTAAAAATTATTACAGAAAGCACGATCCTCTTCATAAAAAAATAAAATAAAGTCAGCCCAAAACAAAAAAAAATTTAAAAAGACACCAGGGCTATTAAGTTTAGCAAGATTGCAGAGCTAGAGATCAATACACCAAAACTTTGGTATTAATTTCTACATGCTGACAATAAACAATTGGAAATTGAAATAGAAATAGGGGCATTGATCCCATTTTACAAGTTTGCTGGAAGAAGTGAAAGGAGTCATACTTATCTGGAAGTTTCAGGCTGTAAGCCTGCTAGTATCCTTTCCTGCAAGGGAAAAGAAGAGGCCAGAAGATACCTACACTCAACCTCCAGCTCCTCTCACCTGCCACAGCCACAGAGAGGGAACATTTCCTAGAGATCCTCAATATTTGTGCTAGTTACAGATCTTAAGAACTGACCCACACATTTGGGGGATCCGGAGGTAGGAAAGTAGATCATCAAATCTGGAGCTCCTTGGAAAACTTGTCATGAGCACAGGAATGCTGTCCACCTTGGGAGCCGCCCAGGGATGGATGGAGCTGAGCCTTGGCTTGTCTAAGCCGCTGTATTCCCCTTATCATAACATCACTCTGCACTCCTGCAGATCTTAATCCAGTTACAACTCAGATCACACCACAAGAAACCAAAACGGCTTCCAAAAGCACTGACTGGTTGGCAATGAAGACTTAACCCAACTCTAGAATAGGCCACAAGATTATACCCCACAACAGCCAGTGAAACTCTAATACTCTCTCCAGCCAGCTCCACACACCCTAAATCTCATAGCTCACTACTCCACCCAACTTCCTTTCCCCCTTTTCCTTTATTTCTCCTAAAATCCCATCTCTGCCCTCTTGTCTCCACTGCTGGATCAGCCAACTGGATCAGCTATTCTGCTCCAACTTTGGTCACTAACTGTGCTTTCCCTTGGCTGAACCTTCAACTCCGTGTCTGCATATGGTCGCCTGATGGCCCAGGTATGGGAACAGGCAAGAAGAGAGGTCATCAACCTTCCCACCTTCACATCCCAGGTCCTACAGCCTTCCAGGTGCTCACAGCCTTGTAGGAGGGAAAACAAGACCTGAGGTGACATACACCACACCGCAGTGACACTTCTCTAAGGTGCTCAGAAGCACAGCAGATGCAGACAGGGAATGGGAAAGGGACTACCTACCTGTAGGCAGTCGCCTGAGAGGACACAAAGGAAGAAAAAGGAGTGAGTGCTTGCCCTTTGCCTGCTGGCACACTTTGTCCTTTATCTATCTTACCAACCTTCATCCCCAAAGTCTCGAGAGGTGGCAGCCCCTAAGTCTCAACATTTTGCTGAGTTGTAAACAAACTGAGGCCCACGAGGAAAATGTGTTTGAAAAGCTCTCTCGGGGCGTGTCTCCTTAGAGCCCCCCTCAGGAATCCTTTCTCATTTTGGCTTAATAAATCTACTTAGTCCTTGACTGCCTTTCCTAACTCTTCTTGGGTGTGAGATGATAGACTTGCAAGCCACTGACTCAGGGTGGCTTTGGTGGTCACTGATTATCTGGGACCCTGAGTTAGGCTCACCAAGAGTCAGAGAAAGCTCCACCACACTCAGAGAGCCCACATCCTTGGAAGGTTCCCCTGGGGTTTGAAAGACATCAGCCAAAAACCTAAGCATGCTTCCCTTGTCACTCTGGCCTTCTCGCTTGTTCCCAAAAGTTGCCCCAAGCATCCACCATACATCTACTCATAGATGGCCATTGCCACCTTTCTCAGACCCTACAGAGTCTATCTTGTTCTTCTCCATCTCTCTCCTCCAAGAAGCCTCTGGGATTTAAGCTTGCCTCCCTTGTTGTTTTCTCTTTCAAACTCCTATAAAATGGTCCTCAAGTTTCAAACACCTCTGCCAGAGAGTAGCTAGCAAGGGTGGGACTTGAACACTTGCCCCTCTGCTTTCAAAACCCTTACTGAGGGCAGAGGAAGGGAAGGGGAGAGAACTTCAAATGGCTCCCATTGAGAGGTGGGTGGAATGGGAGACTCTGATTTGGGGTACATCTGAGTAAGTAGGATCAGGCACAGAATTGTGTGTAGAACACTCCACTTTTTGGGAAAGGTGGGCATGCTGTATATACTTGAGGGTTTTTTCGTTTGTTTGTTTTTTCATGAAAGACCTCTCTAGAAAAAGATGGGAATTTAGAAGAAGGAGGGAAGGAGGCTTTGGGCAGGGGTTGATGGGGGACATTTCACACTACCTTTTTCTCTTTTGGAAATTTCAATCATGAGAATGTGCTGCTCATTCATAAAGTAACCAAATTTTTTCTAGAAAGAAACCATGCAATCATGAGAATGTGCTGCTCATTCATAAAGTAACCAAATTTTTTCTAGAAAGAAACCATGCAAGCATTACACAGTAGCATTAAAATTCAGAATCAAACAGTTCCCAGCCATGACTATACACTTGCGGTTATCTCAGGGATCAGAGCTGTGTTCGGTCTTAAGGCTTGGGTCTGTGGGAGACGGTTGTATGGGGGAGTAAGCCTAAGTCAGCGTAAGCCTCTGTGAGGCCATGGCCACATGCACAGTGCTCCCTCTCTCCTCTGATGGGTGAGGGCCTGTTGGACAGAGGAGTGTGGCTTCAGGAGGGATGTCTGAGATGGGACTGGACATTTGGGCAGTTGGGGCCGATTTGTCACCATTTTCATGGACAGACTTGAGAATTAAGTGGCATGAAATTGAGCACAGACCAGGATCCCCCCCAGAGACAGGCCGCCCTGCCCCAGAAGGAGAGAATGGAAAGGGGCAGGAGTGGGAGGGGTGGCCAGCCATGCTCAGCTGCTCCTGAGTGCAGATGGAGAAGAATAGAAGGGGGCTGGGCTCAGCTCCTCCTCCTGAACCTCTGCCCTCTGTTCTCAAACAAGCAGAGGCTCTGTTAGACCCCAGCTCCTGTCTGAGCCAGGACTGGCTCCCTCAAGCCCAAGTGCCCTTAGAAGTCAAGGTTTGGAGTAGTGGACAGACCCAAACCTCACACAGGGAATCACTTAGATCTTTATGCTTATCTCAGCATCTCTCACCACATTTGCTGGGTGCCCAGGAATAGGGAAAGAAGGAGGCTGAGCATCTTCTCCTGACTGGGTGGGGCAAGGGGTGAAGATGGAAGCTTCCATACTGAGAAGAGAAGAGTGGGTTAGAATATATGTACAGGGGAGAATTGGAGTCTGGGGTTCCAGTTTGGCCTGGTCTTCTTTTGAACATTCATCTGTTCATCTGTCATAATAATGGTGACAGCCACCTGCTGGGGCTGTTCTAAGCACCGTGGGTACTTTGCAGCAATGCATATGATTGGCTGATTCCCTTCCAGGCAGCACTGTTATCAGTTCCTTCCCATTTTGCAGATGAGGGAACAGAGCAGCCAGCCAGTGAGTGGCCTAGGCGATACTTGCTGTTTCACATTCTGCTACCTCAGGGAGTAGAGAGGAGTCAATGAGATATGGATATGTAAGTTTCTCACAAAGCACATGTGTGTCCACAACCATCCACTGTCAGTGTTGCTCAGCTTGTTCTTTAGTGAAGGCACTGGAGGCTCAAATGCAAAAAGGTGTGAACTTGAAGGACCAGTCCAGAGCCTGGTAGTGCTTGCCAGGGATAGAAAACAAGCCCAGAAACGAAAGGGAGGTGCAAAAGGCCAATCGCAAGTGATTGCTCAAGGTCGCTTATGGGAGGCTGGAATTCAATGTTCTCCAGGCTCCTGAGGGTCATCCCTCCAGCTTTGGGGAGAGCATCTTACTTTAATCTTCAAGAAAGAAAGGTACCTTCGTATACACCGGCAGAAATGAGACCTAGTCCCAGGCTGGGTGGGGATGACAGGAGAAAACAGCCTCAATCTGCCATCCTGGCCACCTCCTCCTGGGCAGAGCTTTGCCCTACAATTAGGAAGGATGTGTTTGCCTCAGCGCCTGGCCCGACCAGCCCATGAAAGCCACGAAGAGCCCCGCAGGTGGCCAGGGGGAGGACAGGCCCCATGGTGTTTAATAGGGCCTAATCTGTGCCGGTGATGTCAGAAAAGAAAATGAAAAACAGCCACGATTTTGTGGTTTAAAAATTAGCATGTGTGCCTACATCGTAAGCCCCTGGCTTACATTACCATACAGATTTATCCCCAGCCCAGCACGTGGCCAAAATATGTAATTACACACAGGATTGGGGTGGGAAAAGTTGCCCTTCTGTTTGCTATCTATATAATATGGGATTTTTAAAAGGAAAAGCCAGAGCAGGGCCTCCGTGAGGGTGGCCCTTCTCTAGGATGCTGTCCATGGACTCTAGCAGAGGAGGGCTCAGCCCCATCTGCAGCCAGTGATGTGGTGCCACACAATTTTTTGATTGAAGAGCTGTCTCCTGAGCTGGGGGATTGAGGACCAGGGATGGGAAGCCTTGTCATTAAATACTGTGTTCTCAAGTACAGTCATGTGTCACTTAAGATGGCACACATTCTGAGAAATATGCTTTTGGTGACTTCATTATCATGTGAACCTTACAAACCATGCTTACATGAGCTAAATTTGATGTATCATTGGAGGATGTCTTCTTGTGGGACCACCATTACATATGGGATCTATTGTTTGACTGAAGCATTGTTGTGTAGCATGTGGCTGTCTGTATGTTGTCCTTCATTTAATCAACCTATTTAAAAGTTTTTATTATTTTATTTTGTGTGTATGCGTGTTTTGCCTGCATGTGTATCTGTGTACTACATATGTGCCTGGTACCTGTGGATGCCAGAATAGGCCCTCAGACCCACTGGTGTTAAAGATAATGGTGAGTAAGTCAGGCTTGATGGTTTACACCTTTATTCCCAGCACTCGGGAGGCAGAGGCAGGCGGATCTCTGTGAGTTCAATGCCAGCCTGGTCTACAGAGTGAGTTTCAGGACAGACAGAACAGTTACATGGAGAAACCCTGTATCAAAAACAAACAAACAAAAAATCACCACCAACAACAAAAAGATGACTGTGAGCAGCTACATAATATTATATAATGCTGGGAATCAAATCCAGGTCCTCTGGAAGATCAGCCAGTGCTCTTAACCACTGAACCATTTCTCCAGCTCCTGTATGCTGCCCTTTAATTTGTAGTATGAAATCTGAAAAGTAGGGATCTTATCCCACTTGAAAAAAATGAGAAAACTGTGGTTTGTAAGTGAAAGAGCTATGAATTAGAATTTAGGACTCCAAAGTCTATGCCCTTTCCAATATTTGCTTGGTACATCCCCAACCTCAGTAGGCTACCCTTGTCCAACTCAGAGATCTCAGATGACATCATTGCGAGAGCAAAATAGGTGATGGATAGAGTTTGTGTATTGATATTCAATATGAAAACTGAAGGGAAATTCATAGCCAGATATGGTGGCACATGGATATAATCCCAGTACTAAGGAGACAGGGGGATGGCCACAAGTCCAAGGCCAGCCTGGGCTATTTAGTAAGCCTGTGCACTGAAGGAAGAAGGAAGGAAGGCAAAAAGGAGGGAAGCAAGGAACAGGCTCATGTAGGGGCTGATGGTAGAGAGAGACAGACAAAGAGATGTTACCAGGTGTGGTGACACAGCTTTTAATCTCAGGACTCAGGAAGCAGACACAGACAGATTTCTAAGTTTGAGGACAGCCTGGCCTATATAGCTAGTTCCAGGCCAGTAGGGGTTATATAGTAAGACCCTATTTCAAAATGGGGGAGCAGGGGAAGAAGAATAAAAGAAGAGATGCCACACACCACCACAGGAAATGATACATGGGACACAGAGTAGCTATAATAAATAAAGGATTGATGGAATGAATGGCCCAAAACCCCCAAATAAAAACTAGTGTCTTCATTCAGGGTTGAGTGGTAGATCATGTCCAGATAACTGAACAAGATGAATAAATCAATGTCCCAATTCAGGATCAATGTCCCAATCCAGAGGTGGATGGGAAAAGAAGTGAACATTCCCTATGTAGGAATCAATATCTCAGTGAAGATCTGCTTGAGGTCATCAACATCCCACTTGGGGATCAATGTCCCAATACAGAGTGGGTTGGGAGGAATCAATGTCTTTCCATAAGAATGTGTAGGAATGTCAGCATCCCAATGTAGAGATCAATGTCCCAATTCAGAGTTGGTTAAGGGAAATTGATGTTCTAGTGTGATGATCAATGCCCCAATATCAGGATCAATGATAGTCAATGGTATATAAGGATAAATATAAAAGCCAATGTCCCCATGTGATGTTGATGATAGCCCAAGTCTCACTGTAGCATGGGTGCGTGTTCTTGACCCAGTATAGACCCCCAACTTAACAATATATAAACAACAGGACCCGTTAGCCTTCCTTCTGGAAATCTCCTTCTATTATTGCTCTAGAAACATAGTTCCCTGACTTCCTGGCCCTTTTAGGTCCCTGGCTAAGTCCTCCCCTGCAGAACATTTGGGTGGAGCCAGTGTTCTGCCCCAGTATGCCTCAACATGGTCATTTACAGTAGGACCCTATGGAGGGCTCCTGTTTTGTGGCCTGATCCAAGAATCACTTCATAAGTAAATCCAGAGGATGCCACAAACCCAGAAGTGGCAAAAGACAAACAGTTCTTGGGCTCCTCCAGACTCAGCCTAAAGCAGATGACAACCCCACGGGTTCTTATCCTATCAGCCTGATGTGCCACTAGAGCCCGAGTACCATGGTATGCAGGCATGCCTCAGTTGTTGAAATGATTGCTTCCCACATTTTGCAGCTGAGAAGGGTAAGCTAGAGAAGGGGCAGATGTAAAACAAGAAGCTTGATCCCCTGCCTGATGGCTGAGCCCTCTCCAGCTGGCTCAGGTTGGCATGAAGATCTCCCGCAACTCCAGCCAATGCCTCCCCCCAACACACAGGGTTTCTGGGAGTGTGTTGTACAGTTTAGGCAAAGGGGTTAGAAGTGCCTGTCCCCAAACCTTCCCTTTCTGTCACTCCTCGAAGAGAACCTCATGAAGACCTCTGTCACTTCGCAGGGTTGGAGGAGTCTGAGGGTGAGATGGGAAAACTCCAGCCTCAGCTGCCCCAGGGGCTTAAGAAGAGGGTGTTATTTTTCTCTTGCTCAGACAAAGGCTGAGGCTGTGGCATCTGTCAGCTCACTCTGTCTCACAGCTGCTCTGACAGTCAGACCAAAGGCAGGTGCCAGTTTGGAGAGGGAGGGAAAACCAGGCGCAAGCGTACATACTCCCGATTCTTCTCCTCGCCCCTCCCGCGCCCGCCCGCAAAGCCTCCTGTTGCCTTAGCCCCCCTGTTGCCTAGCCCCCCTGTTGCCTAGCCCCCCTGTTGCCTAGCCCCCCTGTTGCCTAGCTAGCCCCATCTCCTAAGTCTTCTTGGTGATAGCAGACCCAGAACCTTGGGGATAACACCCCCAACCTCAACAAACTCGGCCCACTGCCCCTCCCGGGTACTAGTGCTGCTGCCAGCACCCCTGGGCACCTTTATCCAGCCAAGAAAGAGCTAGGAGGGAAGAGTCATCTGGCAGGATAGGAGCCCCTTGTGCCTGATGAACTTCAGAGCTTCCTGTCTTGCTCAGAGCTTCTTTTCCAGGGACCAAAGGGCTTTCTGAAAACTTCCTTCGAGAGTGGAAGGAGAGGAGAGATGGGCAGTCACTGTTGATGGGGGAGGAGAGTTGGGGGGTATCTCACATTCATGCATGCGTGAGTGCATGCGCGTGTGTAAGAACATGAACACAAGTCCAGACTAACACGAAGGCATGTTCCCATACATTTCTGCCTCCATACTTCATATATGCGCACACCTCCCGGAGGGCCACATAATAGGCTGGATGCAATTCCAGGTAAAACAGTTTGAAAGATGTTCACCATCTTTCCAAAAATATTTATCCATGGATATATTTATTTAGCTCATATTACCACCCTATTCCCCTGCTAAAAAGATTTTTAAGGTTATGACTTCTCCATTTGGATGAGTCATTGTAAAATCTACTACTGTCCACATATTTTATTGTTAATTCTATAAGCAAGGGGGATATAGTAAGAGGATGGGGTGGGATCCTGGTGGGCTTCCCTATTAAGAAGATGACGCAGGAGGAAAAAGAATAGTTCTGGGAAAGATGCTTAAGGGAAATGTATAAATTTTATACAAAGATGCTTCCAGGCCCCTCCCTGGTGCAGTCCTCTTGACCTCCTCCTCACTCCTAATCTCCCAGACACCTCCCTCTTCTGCTCCCTGCCTGTCCCAGGCCTCCCTCGTCCCTGCAACCCCCGCCCCTCCCCAGGGCCCCCTCCTCAGATGCAATCCCTCTGCTGTAATTTCTAGGGGAATTGCTTCATCTCGGGTGCAGATATATTTGTGTCAAGGTGCAGCTGCACAGATAGCCTTCCTCTATGCATAGTAAGAGGGTTGCAGAGAGAGAGGTTGTGCCCAGAGCAAGGCCTTATCAGAGCAAGCTGCCTGCCATTTATCTGATTCCCCATCAAATAGGAAAACGGGCCTCAGGCTGCTGCTTCCACTTTCCTTGGGAAAGCCATGGGGGGAATAATAATTTACTACAATCTTTTTGTTTCCAGCGCTCACCTTCAGCCTGACACAGCCCTGGATTTCTCCACCCCCACTCCACCCCCCCCTTGCTCCCAGCTACTCTGGCCTAGGGGTTCTGAGTTGAGCTGTAGCCCCTAGGGCTCCACCTCAGGGACATCCTCCCCTCAGAAATGCCCTTGCTGGTTGAGTGGACCTGCATAATGGATTGGCATAGGCTGGAGAGGGTAGCCTTTGGCATCAAGGAGAGTAGACACAGGGGAAGGGGGAGCAGGGACCTAACAGGGAGTAGGGGAGGTTGGGCCTAGCTGTAGGGGGCCTGGCTTCCTTCCCAGCCCCCACATGTGCATCAGATCCCCCATGCATGTACATACACAACGCACATGTGTTTGTCAGACTTGACTCAGTGAATATCCTTGTATGTGGACCCATCAGCACTTTTATCTATGGATGTCTGTCCATCTGTCTATGTCTGGAGTGAAGATGAATGGAGCGCTGGGGTGGTTTCTGTTCGATGTCACAGACTTGGACCTCCTATCTCAGTTCACAATTCCAACAGCCAAGAACAAGCTCAAGACAAGATGACAGGGACAGGAGGGAGGGAGCAGTGGGTGAGGGAGAGGTCCCAGATGGGCCTGGCTGCCGGTTGGTATCTTGCTTCAGTCTCCCTGGCAGCCCATCTGGTACAGGAGCTGCAAGAGGTGGGCGGCGGGGAGGGCCTGGTCCCCACAGGCCTGCTGTAAATCACAGTTATGTGGGCCCGGGGGCAAGGGGTGGGCAGGGGGCAGGGGGCAGCCCCTGCTGCACACACAGGGTAAAGCAGAGAGGCCAGGGTCAGGTGCAGCTGTAAATCGTCACCTAAATGCTTCCAAGCAAAGGCTAATCAGGACAAAGTGACAGAACACACCCAGGCCTAGCCTGGCTCCTGTGGGCACACATCTGTGCAAGTACATGCATGCTCACAAATACAGAGACATGCAGGGACATGTTCTATAGACAGAAATGCTTGTACAAAGGTGTCACACCCCTTCCTAGATGCTCAAAGTCACACATGTTTCCTGCACACCCCCCCCAGAGCTTTGTACACTCATGTTCCTTCAGACCCAGAGCACAAGGGTCTACCAACAAACCTTTAGTGTTTGCTCATGCTCACTGGCAGGTGTGGAATGGTGATCAGACTGAATGACAAAGTAAGCCCCACCTGCTGAGTTCCTAAAGATACAGCCATGCTCAGTGGGCCTGTCCCCAACCCTGCCAGCCCTGAGGGCCCGGCATTTGTGATTGCCTTGAAGCCTTCATTGCATGCACCAGCTTTTTTCCAGAAGCGAAGTGTTCCCATAGTGACCTCTGCCTTCATCCTTGCTGAAGCGAGGCTCATTTGTTTGTTCACTGACTAGCACTTAGTAGGTCCCCACTCTGTGCAGGCGCTGCGTTAGACTCTAAGGTAAGGATGTCTCCCTTGGAAGGGAGCCTGGTAGCTGTTACCCCAGCACTAGGGAGACCGAGACAGGAGTATCCCTAGTTCAAGGTTGGTCTGGACCATATAATAAAGCAAAACAGAAAGAAGACTAAAGATACAATTCAGATAGAGTACTTGCACAGCATGGTAAAGCTCTGGGTTTGATCCTCCAGCATGGCATAAAGCAGGGCATGATGGTGCATGCCTGAAATCTCAACTCTCAGAAATGGAGGAAGAAGGGGCATCATTAGCTACTCAGAGAATTTGAGGACAGCCTGGGACACCAGAAACTGTCTTAAAACAAAAAAGAAGCTAACAAAATCTAACAGAGGGAAGGGGCAAGAGAGCAGATAGTGGGAATTCTTGCTACCAGAGAGGCAGGCCCAGGCGGTAGGGCGCAGGTGAAGGACAAGGAAGGCTTTCTGGCACACCTGTTTCAGCTGAGGTCTAATGGTGGGTGGGAGGCAGTCAGGTGGAGTGGTGCAGAGGGAGAAGAAACGTCAGGTCCCAGCAGACAAGGTCTGTGGGACAGCAGATGCTGGAGCCAGCATAGTTGACTTGCCTGGTGTACCAACAGTGTCCGCTCTTCTTTTCTTGGACCCCACAGGGGGCCCTCAGCTTGGCTTTCTCAGGGTTTCCCTAACACCAGCATCTCTTCACTCTCCACACAGAGCAGCTACTTGGTCCAGGAAAGACTTAGGCTTTCCAGCAGAGGCCATTGTCAAGTTGAAGGTGGAGTGAAGGATCACAGGGGTCCCTTTCCCAGCCTTCTGCTCTCAGGCCTTCTAGGGTCTCGGTGGAATCCTCTTTGATTCATTGTCACTGTGGGGCTTTTAAAACAGGCTCAGTGAAGCTGGGTGAGTCTCATGGAGCCCTGCCTGGACTGGGATGGTGGAGTGGGGATTTAAAAATCAGGACTTGGACCCCTGGGCCTCCGTTTCACTCTCTTTGCTTGCCCTGTGGACCCTCTTCTCAGACTGTCTTATGAACAAAGGACTCTGAGTGGGAGCCATCAATCCATAGGGCAAAGGACTCTGCTTTGGAATTCTGCCACCTCCCTGCTATGAGCAGCCTGATGGCCTCCCTGCCGCCCTGGTGCTCCTGACTGATCTCACCGCATCTCCACACACACCACCTTTATTCTGCTGCCCGGCTCCACCCCACCCTCCTCCAGCCTCACTCTAATGCATTGTTTTTGGGGGTTTTGGGTTTTTTTGTTTGTTTTTTTAAGCGCTCCTCCCGCGTCTACCACAGTGATACAGGTCTTCCAATCTCTTTACAGAAGTCTGAAAAGTGTAACCTACTTTTTAGATAAGAAAACTGAGGCCCAAACAGCCTTAATGATCTGTTCAAAGTCACTATTACAGAATGTTTTTTTAACTATGCAAAGATGTGCTGCATTTGTTTAACTATGTAAAGATGTGTTGAAGAATATTTGTTTAACTATGTAAAGATGTGTTGTATTTGTTTATGTTGCATAATATTTGTTTAATTATGTAAAGATGTGTTATTGTTTTACCTTTCCTATCTAAGGCACCTGATTGGTCTAGTAAAAAGCTGAATGGCCAATAGCAAGGGAGGAGGTATAAGTGGGACTTTTGGGCAGGCAGAGTAAGTAGGAGGAGGGATTTAGGCTTGAGGAAAAAAGAAAAAGAGATGCCAGGGATATGCCAGGGGCCAGACAGACACGGAGGAACCAGGAAAGTAGGATTTACAGAATGAAGGAAAAGTTAAAAGCCCTAAGGCAAAATGTAGATAAATAGAAACAAGTTAAATTAAGTTAAAAGAGCTAGTGGAACAAGCCTAAGGTAAGACCAAGCATTCATAATTGATAAGAAGTCTCTGTGTCTTTATTTGGGAATTGGTTTCGGCCCAAAGAAAATCCCAACTACAGGTCACCATTGCCTTGGCAAAGCTCATTCTGGATCCACCTTGGTCTTCTAGGTACAGCCTGTTCTCATCTGAAAATGTAGTAAAACTAGGCCTTCCTTCTCTTTATTCTTACACTAAGGCGGGGAAGTGGGCATGGTGGTAAGGGTGTCAATTGGCAGTTAGAAGGAAAAGAAGGGAATCTGTGCACTCTCAGAAGCAGAATCAGGGCAGCGAGGGGCTGGCTGAGAACTAGAAGGTACAAGGGAACGAGTGTATTTGCAGTGCACATGATGGAGGCCTGGTCCAGCAGCCATGGCTGTTGGTATCTTCAGATGGAGCGAGGCATTGGTACCTGAAGGAAGCAGAATCGGAGGTAAGCCGAGCCTGAGCTCTCTGACTTGCCTTTGAAAACCCTCTATGGTCTTACCTCCTGTGAAGGATTCTAGCAGCATGTGCCTAGGACTCTGGAGACATGCACATGTCTGGGCCAGCAGTCTTCAGGGTGGATCCCCTGGGATGCTAAACTTCTCCTAACCCAGAGGCACAGGGCAATCTCTGGGTACTAGATACCATTTGGAAGTGGCCAGTTCTCCAAAAGGTTCTAAGCTGTGCCTGACTTTAGGCAACAGTGACAAGGTCTGAGAACGGCTGCTCTCTATGCCCTGTCGCCCATTGCCTGTCTTCCCAGCACTGCATGTTGCCCCTTTGCTGCATGTTGCCCAGATACTGGTTCTCCCCTGAAGACCAGTCCTGTGCCCACTTCTGGCTGTATGGAAGCCTAAGATCCCAGCACAGGTCACTACCAGGGTACCAAGGTTTCCCTTCACCACCGTGGCTGCATCTGATGCAGACGGACAGGGCACGAAAGCATGGTTGATATGATTAGGAGGAGGGGCTGCCCCCGACCTGGAGTCCTACCCATCAGCTTCACTGACTTGCTGAGTGGGTAGTGTGCACCCCCATCGGGAGGCACCCACATTGGGTGGCACCCACACCAGGCTTCTAGCCTCAGTTCATCTCACCCTAGGAGCCTGGAGCTGGGCTTCCAAAGTGGAGCCATGAAGAGAGAGGGCTGGGTGATAAAGAAAGGGCAGGGAGCAAGCAGGCAAACAGCTTGGCCTCAGCCCCAGCCAGCCCCACCCCCCACGCCACCCCCAGCACAGCCAGTTTTCTTGGCGCTGAGAAAATGGTCAGCAGCTTGTCACAATCCACTGACTCCAAACAGCTTTCTGGAAACATTGTTGGATTTAAATCCAAATGCAGAGACACCCATAGACATGCCTGTCACTCCTCCTACCCCTGCCTTAAGCAGTTATCTCATGGCTACATACACACCATGTGGCTCAGCTCACTTCAAAAGCATTTATTGAGTTCCTATGTATTCTGGGCACTACCCTACAGTCAGCTTCATAGCCTAAGAGGAGGCACAGATGTGGGGAACGGTCATCGCAGGGCAGAGAAGTGGCTGTAATTACGGGAGTCCAGCAAAGCACAAGAGGGAGTGATTAGCTCTGGGTTCATGGAGGGGACTTCTCAGAGAAAGTAATGTCAGCAAGGTTTCTAAGGATGCATAGGAGTTTGCCAGGTGGACAGGGTAGCACTTAATCCTTTTTCTGTGCTAGGGATCAAACCCAAGCTTAGCAAGCATTCTACCACTGATCGGCATTCCCACCCCAAGTCATTTAATTTAAAACTTGGAACGAGATGGCCCAGACCTGAGTCTCAGCTCTGTCTTGCTGGTTCTCTCCTGCTCCTGATTTCCCATCTGTAAAATGGGCTGATAGAACTGTGGAGGTTGTTGTACACTGGAAAGCAAAAGGAATGGGTCAGACCGTATCAGGGTAGGAGAGGCCCCTCTGAGAGGCTTCCTAGCAGAGACAAAGAACCAGATGTTCTTAGCAAAGCCAAGGACTTGTGAGCAGAAGCAGCAGTGGGCTGCCTCACAGGAAGGCCTATGCTGGGGTTCTTGCGGCCGGGCTGCTCTCTGCACTGGTGAAGGGGACAGAGAGAGAAGTTAATAGATTACAGGGCTGGGCAGGAAGAAGAGAGGATTTTTCATTTTAAAATGTTCTGGAATAATTCATATTTACTTTGCAGGACGGCATTGTGTGCTGTCAGCTCTGTAATAACTTCTAGACCTTTATTTATTGTTTTGCCTTAATGATTTCATGTTGCTCCAGTGTTGAGAATTCTCGGTGTCTTGTAACACATAAGGACAGCAAAGGCCCAGGCTGGGCAGACCAATGGGAGGGAGTCCTGCTCCCCTAATAGACCCTACTAGTCTCTGCGGAGGTGGCAGAACCCAGAGCAAGGAACTGAAGCACCAAAGCTAGGTGCAAAGTGAGGGCAATTCTCACATCACCCTCTGCAACCAGTGTTATTATCCCAGGACGGAGTATACGCTGAGCCTTGGGGAAACCATGGACTTGCACCTGATTTTGTATGACCAAGCCAGGATTCCCACAGGAGCCTGTGGGCTGCAGCCTTCGGTGGCCTGGTGGTCCCTCCACTTTGGTAGCATAGGAACTAATTAGGGTAAAACTTTACATAAAGGTCCCCAGCACACAACTCAGGAGCATGAGGGTTTGTGGGTAGAGAGCAAGGCAAGCCTCTGTGTCTGATGAGCTGTCGGATAAGTCACAGTCACACAGAACAACTCATCTGTTGGCTGTGCCCTTGCTAGAACACACTCTGCTGCACTCAGCTCCTAGGGCTGAGGTTCCACAATCAGACCTGTCTCTCAAATGTCCCATCGGGGACCCCCGTACCTCTGTTACTCTCCACCCTGGTTTCCTGATGGTTCTTCTCCTACCTCCATCTCCAACCCCTTCTGTGAAGCCAGGAAAGAAAGGGGAGAGGAAGAGGAGGCTTTCTTGGTTGCCATGGTGATTCTCTACCTCCCAGTCTGTGGGGTAGGGGACAGCTTCACTATGAACCTCCCACCAAGACCTGGAGGGCAGTGAGCTGTCCCGGGCAGGAAGAGAGCAGAGGACTGGGAAGAGGACTGGAGTCACCATGCAGAGGAGAAAGAGAAAGGTGAGCTAGATCCAGAGTGGCTAGAGCAGAGAGCCAGCCCCTCCAGATGCTGAGGTCGCAGGCCTTTGGCCCAGAGGGCAAAGGGCTGTGTGAAGGAGGGAGGCAGACAGGACCATGCTCTCTGAACCTGAAGCCTAAAGAAGACCCAGGGAAGGTGGGGGCAGAGACAGCCAGCCAGAGAGGCTGGTGGGGAATAGAGACAGACCCTCAGGACTAGGAGAGGTCAGAGTTCAGAAAGCAGAGTTGTGGAAGAGAAATACACAGCAGGCCCTGCACTGTGGCCACCGCCGCCACAACCAGGCCAGAGCTGGCATGGCCTGCGGTCCCTGCTTACTGGGCTCCACCAGGTCTGCCCGGCAGACTGGATGGTAACAGGCTGCAGCCCGGACAGATGGAGTGAGGAGGGGCCTTACCCCCAGCCCACCAGGGAATCTGCTCTTTGGAGTGCTACCACTGTTGCCCCTCAACCTCCTGCCTCTGGGAGCGTGGTGAGGGAGACAGAAGTGGGGGAGGGGAAATGACAGGCAAGTGTTCACAGCCCGAGCTGCCACCTCCCTCTGCTCCCCTTGGCGGTCTGTCCCTGTCAGCAGCAGGTGCTCCCTGGGCTATGGGCTCTGGCAGAGACTAGGATGTCGTTGATTGGGGGGAAGGGATGCAGGAGAGATGGAGAAGGGAAAGATGCTGAAATATGGACCTCTTAAAGGAGTGGAGGTAAGGTGAGGAAAGCCTCTTGAAGGAGACCCTTCTTCCCCACTTCTGCAGCGAACACTTATTTTGCCTCAGATACCATGGAGCGCTTCACATGCACTCGCTCTTTATTCCTCAGGCTTACCTTGAACTAATGAGCTCACATCATCCTCCTGCCTCAGCCTCCCAGGTATCTAGGACTCCAGGAGCAGTCACCTTTGTACCTGGTTTCCTCTTTCATTTCTTTTATTGTTTGTCCCCTGGCATTTCTCTAACCAGCCTTCATTTCTTCATTATGTTCCAGTCTGTCCCAGTCTCCCTGCGACAACATTGTCTGAGTGGCTGTGTGCAAACATGTGAACACTTGCATCCATGGTTCCAGGGAGTCCTGGGTGTAGGAGTGTATACACACACACACACACACACACACGAGCATGCACGCACACACATGAGCACACATGCACGAAGGAAACACACATATTCATGTGTCTGTCTGTATACATCCATGCACATGGAAGCCACCACACCTGCTGCAGCCGGGCAGGTCTTTAGCTTTCACCAACAGAGCATTAACTGTGGCATAGTAACCCCAAACAATGATCAAGCCAGAAAAAAAATCTGTTTCGCTTTGCAGTCAAGGGCTGCTTGGCATATGGGGTTTTTGGCAATACATCTGCCTTCCTAGGTTAAGCTTGGGCTGATGTGGCTCCCCGCCTATCTGCAGCTTGGCAGTACTGACTTATAGGAGAACCAGCCTCTTGGTTCCCAGATGCCAGGCCCCCTGCAGGCCCTCCCAAAACACCTTTCTTGCCCTGGCAGTGATTGGGAAGCAGGTTCTCCTGTCCCATCCCCACAGATCAAAGTCTCACAGGGACAGTGAGGATTCAAACCCTGGGTCACCGAAGAGGAGGGGACTGCAAAGCTTGAGTGAACTTAGGTGGGCCTGAGCCAGACCTGTGACTTCCCAGGCATGCCTCACCTGTCTGGAATGTGGCTGCCTCACCGTCTAATCACGCCAGGCTCTTCTTCTGTGGCCGGGCTAGTAGGTGTGGATGGGCTGTAATGGGTTTGTGTTGAGCTACCCTCCAGAGGGCCCTGTGGAAGGTTGTGTGCAGTGACGGGTGACAAAGTCTGTTCCCCATTGAGGGTAAATGCCCCAGCGACGACTCACCGTGCAAGAGCAGCATAGATCTGTCACCCTCCCCAGACAGGTAGAGCCATGCTTTCAGTGTTCATGAGTCCCTACTGTGCCTGCCTGCCTACCGCTGGATCTGGGGGCAATACAACCAGTTCAAACTTGGATATTGTTGTCTCCCTGCACGTGGCAGGTCAGCTTTCAGACACGGAATAGCTTTAGCAGAAAGTTAAAGGAAACCACAGGTAGTCAGGCAGTGGTGGCACATGCCTTTAATCCCAGCACTCGAGAGGCAGAGACAGGTGGATCTTTGTGAGTTCAAGGCCAGCCTGGTCTACAGAGCGAGTTCCAGGACAGGTTTCAAAGCTACAGAGAAACTCTATCTAAAAAACAAAAACAAAACAAAAAAAAAAACCAGCAAAAATGTAGGTAAGTATGAAAAGCAACTTCTGACTAAAGACTTCGAGGAAACTCTCCTGGTTGAAGGAGTATGACTTGATGTGGCCACAAAGGCAGAGATGTGCTTGGGTTTCCAAACGGCACTGTCTAAGACCCAGGGTGGAATATTACATGAGTGGGTGAAGGAAGAGCAAGTCTGTGAAAAGAGTGGTAGAGTTGGGTTGTGATCTTGTGACTCAGGACAAGGAAATTAGGCTTCATAGGTACGTTTGAGATTGGAACGTTGTCTTGTTTTGTTGGTTTGATTGGTTTTTTCCTTTGAGATAGAGTTTCTTGTAGCCCAGAGCAGCCTCAAGCTCACTACAAACTGGCGATGGCCTTGAACTTGGATCTTCCTGCTTCTGCACTCCCAAGTGCTGAGATCACAGGTGTCTGCCACCACACCTGGTTTATTCAGTGATGGTGACTGAACACAGGGCTTCTTGTCTGTTAGGCAAACACTCTACTCTACCAACGGACCTGCATCCCCAGCCCCACCGAGGATTTGGTGAACAGGGGAAGGTCTTGGGAACTCTTTCATTTAGAAAGCTTAATCTCCAGGTATAAGCAAGTTATATTGGAAACATGCATGCATGCAGATGGGCATTCATGAACTTCTTCAGAAATGTACAAATGCATGCATATAGAGGGATAGGCGCAAATTTTAGGGCTAATTCCTGAGCCTTTTAGTGTCTAAATTGCATTTCTTGATTTGACTAGGGAAACATATTCTTGATCTAAAGTTCAAACCAAATGAGAGACAAATGCATTGAGAAGTGAAGCCACTCTGCCCTGATCACACAGTTCGCTGTCAACAAGCAAGCACAGTGACCAGCTAGAAAACGTCCTTTCCAGTGGTGTTCTCTGCTTAGACAAGCAAATATCTGGCTGTATTTAGTCTGGTTTGTTTTTTGAGACATGGTTCCACTTTGTGACCAAAGCTATTTTCAAACCCCCAATCCTCCTACCCCAGCCCCCACCCTGCAGTTCTTGGAATGGTGGGCATGTACCGCTGAGTCCACCTACATTTTTGTTACACATGTTCTTCTGAACCTTGCTTTTCTTCTTTAATAACATATGTTAAGTGTAAGTGAGATAGTTCAGCAGGTGAGAGCACTTGCTGCCAAGCCTGGGACCCCACATGATAGAAGAAGAGATCTGCGTCTTCCATGTTAGCCTCTGATCTCCACATGATCGTGCTTGTGTGCACACGCGTGTGTGCGTGCACACACACAAATTTAAAAACTTTGAGCCAGGATATCTCTACGTAGCCCTGGCTGGCCTGGAACTCACTGTCTTAGTTAGGGTTTCTATTGCTATGATGAAAACACCATGACCAAAAGCAACTTGGGGAGGAAAAGTTTGGGGTTTTTTTTAGTTTGTTTATTTGTTGTTGTTGTTTGGAGACAGAATTTTTCTGTGTAGCCCTGGCTGTCTGAAACTTACTCTGTAGATCAGGCTGTCCTGAAACTCACAGAGATCTGCCTGCCTCTGTTTCCCAAGTTCTGGGATTAGAGGTGAGGAACAGGTTTATTTCAGTTAAAGTTCCATCATTAAGGGAAGACAGGGCAGGATCTCAAGGAAGGAATTGAAGCACAGGCCATAGAGGAACACTGTTTACTGGCCTATCCTCATGACTTATTTAACCTGCTTTCTTATACAACCCATCAACACCTATACAGATGATCTGAACCCTTCTATATCAATAATTAATAAAATATGCCCCCCCAGATTTGCCTAAAGGTCAATCTTATGGAAACATTTTTTCAAGATTTCCTCTTCTCAGATATATCTAGGTTTGTGTCAAGTACACTACAAAGAACCTTTTAAATGAACCTTCATATTGCAGGTGAAGAGCAGGTGATGGGAAACTCTTCACTGAGGCCTGTGATGTCTCTGACTCTTCAACACATGGAACCTGATTTAAAGGATGGAAACCAGAGTGGTTGACTGTTCACCTAAGGACACATAGCAGACTCTAAGTCTCAGATTCCTTCTGCTGAACCTCCTGTCTCTGTTAAGGGATTTGTTTGTTGTCTGCCTCTGAGCAGTCCTCCTGCGGTTGGAGGCACAGAAAGGCCAATAACATAGTACTCTATTAAAATCAGTACCCAAGGCATCATGGGAACACGGATGGGGCAGTGAATTCTGCTAGAGAGGGGAATCTGGGAAACTTTTCGAAGGAGGTTGCATTTATGAAAGGCCACAAAGCAGAGACGAAACAAAACAAGCCACAGGACAGAACAGGCTGATGTCTGTGCTTGGCCTCTGGGTGCATATTGAGCATCTAGGGTCACCTATAAGAGATGAGTGCGTCATAGCCCAACAAGAGACAGAAGAGTCACTCATAGATTGTCACAGAGTATAAGAGCCACCATAGCGCCTGCTCACAGGACGGAAGCAGCATGCTCTCCTGCAGGAACAAAGTGAGACTCTAAAAACCTCCCAGAGAAGAGCAGCCTGGATTATAATTTGAATAGCTTCACTGATTAATATTTGGATTTTTGAGATCAAGTTCTTATATTGATAGATTTTTTATTTTATTTATTCTGACTGGCCTGGGATTTTCAATGTAGACCAGGCTGGCCTCAAACTTATAGAAACCTTTGTCATCTAAGTGCTGGGATTAAAGGCAAAGTGCAGCATGCTCAACTGGTAGATATTTTTGACATCTATTTATTTACCTAGTTATTTATTTCTACTTAATATATGTGTATATGTGATGTGGGTGGGTAAGCAGGCCATAGTGAATGTGTGGAGGTCAGAGGATAATTTTCAGGAATCGGTTCTTTCCTTCCACCATGTGGGTTCCAAGAATTGAACAGACATCACATTTGGCTTCAAGCACCTTAACATGGTAACCCATCTCCATAGCCTGATTTTCCCCCCTTGAGACATGGTCTCATGTCATCTAAGCTAGTATCAAACTCACTGCATAGCCAAAGATAACCTTGTACTCCCATCCTTCTGCCTCTCCACTACTGGAATTACAGGTGTGTGTCACCATGCCCCAGAGATTTGTGTGTGCTACTCAAGGACTTTACCAACTGAGCTCTAGCCCCAGTCCTGAGAGAGAAGTTTTTAGTACATAGCCAAGACCCACTGTGAACTTGCTATGCAGCCTAGAGTGGACTTTAACATGTGCTCTTTCCTACTGAGTCTCCCCAGGTGCATCCACTACCTGGCTTAGCCTTGAATTTTCAGAAGGGAAACAAAAGATTTCTAGGTTGACTACAAAGCAGCTGGGGAAAAGGAGAAGCTTTCTAAGCCAAGGAAATATGAGTGCAAAGTTTCTGAGCTGTGTATGGCTGTCCTGGCTTCAGACACCCACCCCCAGCAGATATGAAAGCTCCTGTATGAAGCATTGGGGGACGGGCAGCAGGCTAGGGAAGGAGGGACTTGACAGGCTTTGGGGAAGGCCCTAGCAGGTTCCAGATGGAGTGGGAAACAGCCTTGGTGTACACTGGGACTTAGCAGGCTTGGCGACCTTCCCTTCAAAGCTGGGCCCCAGATTGAGAGCCAGAGGAGAGAAGCATGAGGCGTCAACTGCCAGCTCTGCCTGCTGGGCCGGCTGCTGAGCTGGGAGTCTCCCCTGCTCTCCTGTCCATGGCTGCGACCCCGGCTAATCCAGCCTCCTGGCCCATCTGACACACACTTCCACTTAACATTTTGTTAGCGACTCTATAAACGAGCTCTCCCTGACCTTCAATCCCTGGCTAATTGCTGGTTTCATGTACAAGACTAGCTTAATTTTACGTGATAATTACCTGAGAGGGGTGATACATATGGCATTGCATGTTGGAAATGTCAGGCCTGGAAACCTACCAAGTGGCCGCAGTTGGGGGCCGTGTGAGGAGAGGAGAATGCCTCAAGCAGACAAAGTTCTGGAGGCTCAGAGTCCTCTGCTAACACAGAACATCCAGGGATGCAGGCCAGAGGAGCAGACCATGAGTTTCTCTGCCCGCCGTGCACACCTTAAAGGAGCAGGTCAAAGGCCCGGCTCCAGTGTATGCTTGGCCGCTCCTTTGGTCATCAAGTCCCCACTGTGTGCCAGGCAACCGCACACACTTGCACTGCTTGCAAACCCCACCCAACTCAGGGAGTCAGAAGACATATGGGGAGTTTTAGTCAGTTATTAAGGGGAACAAATAAGAAAAGCCTGAATGCCAGATGGTGGTGGCACATGCTCTTAATACCAGGACTCGGGAGGCAGAGGCAGGCGAATCTCTGTGAGTTCTAGGCCAGCCTGGTCCACAGAGTTAGTTTCAGGACAGCTGGGTCTGTTATAAAGTCTCAAAAACAAAAACAAGAACAAAAATAAATAAATAAATAGATAGATAGATAGATAAATAAATAAATAAATACGTCACTGTGCTTGGTGGCACACGCTTGTAGTCCCATCACTCGGGAGGCTGAGACAGGAGGATTAGGAGTTCAAGACCATGTTGAGCTACACAGGAAGATTCAGTCTCAGGGAAAAAGAAAGATGCCATCAGATACAAAAGGCCTAATTTTCTGTGATATCTAGAAGAGTCAGTTCATGAAGACAAAAATTTTTACAGTATAAACAGGGACTGGGGGAGGAATGAATGGAGCTGTGGCTTCCCAAGCAGAGCTTAGCATGTTGAGAACATTCTGGAGATGGTTACACAAGTTGGATATGCTTGATGCTACTAAACTGTATGCTCAAGATGGCCAAAGTGGTAAATTTTATTGTACATGTTTTAACTATGGTGTTTCACTTTGTTTTTCGATACAGAGTCTTATGTAGCCCAGGTTAGCCTCAAACTCCCTGTATAGCTGAGATTGACCTTTAACTCTTGATTCTTCTGCTTCTACCTCTCATGTGCTGGGACTGCATATGTACCACACACCTAGCTTGCCACAATTTTTTAAGATTTATTTTTATTGTTTATGTATGTGTTTGTCTATGTGAGTTTATGTGTACCACACGAATGCATGAGCCCCCTGAAGCCAGAGGATGGCATTGAACCCCCTGAACTGGAGTCACAAGCAGTTGTGAGCTGCCGTATGGGTGCTGGAAACGCAACCCAGGTTCTCTGCATGAGCCGTAAGTTCTCTTTACTGAGCCGTATCTCCAGCCCCGCTGCAGTTTTTTAAAATGTCTTTAGAGCTGCAATGTGAAGTGTGGGCAGAGCACAACACAACCCTGGGATTACTGAGAGATAGAGCAGCAGGAGGTGCCCAGGGTGGGGGGATGTGGGTCCGATGTACCCTCAGGTAGAAGAACAAGGCGAGGGGCCAGTGGAGCTCATCCTTCTCATACACCATAGAGTCCAAAGAGCTCAGAAGAACTCTGTGCTGCGAGGAGGGCAGGGGACAAGGAGGGCTTGGGATGACGCTTCATGAAGAAGGAGTTATGGCTCAAGTTTGAAGGGCGACCGACACTTGCATGGGTGAGATGGATGAAGGAGACAGTCCGGAAACTGCCTTAGTCTTCCCGGAAATGGTTTGGAGGAGAAGGAGATGTTTGTAAGAATGGAAGGTCTGGAGTGAAGAGGTAGCTCAGTTTGGGCATTGTGCTTGCCTGGCATTCAGGAGGCCCTGGGTTCGATCTATAGCACTGAATAGACTGGGCATGGTGGGATGTGCCTGTGAACCTAGGACTTGACTGAAAGATCCAAAGTTCAAGGTCATTCTACAAAATGAGTTCTACGTCTACATTTTTAGGATTACTTAGATTATAAAAAGTAACTTCATTTGTAGTGTGGGGATGGTGGCACATATACTCAGGTATCCCAGCACTCGGGAGGCAGAGGCAAGCAGATCTCTGTGGGTTCGAGGCCAGTCTGGTCTACAGAGCAAGTTCCAGAGAGCCAAGGCTCCACAAAGAAACCCTGTCTCAAACAAACTAAATAAAAACAAACAAAACAAAACAAAAACGACAAAATGAGTTCTAGGCCAACCTGGGGTACATGAGACCCTGTCTCAGAAAACAAAAGAAGGGTTGTTGAGATGGCTTGAGTTTGATCTCTGGATCCACATGGCAGAAAGAAAGAGCCAAGTCCTGCAAGTTGTCCTCTGACCTCCACACATGCACAGTGGCATCTGTGCCTTCCAACCCCACGCACACAAAATAAATAAAAACTTAAAAAGAAAGGGAAATAATGGAACTCCTATTGTTTCTCCAGCATTTCCAGTGTCTGGCGTTGTACTTGGCATGAAGGTGAGTGAAGACAATACAGTGTGTTGTCTACCTCCTGCCTGGCAGAGGGATTGCTCCATTTGTTTTCCTCCTCATTCAGAGAACAGAGCAAGGCAGGCAGAACCAGGTCCCCATGGCAGTAAGACAAGAGCATTTACATTAAGAAGGAGAAAGGAGGTACCTGGCTGTGTAGTGGCCCCTGCCATGGGACACTCATGCACACACACACTCTCTCGTGCAAACCAACTAACTACATGATCATGTAAAAAACACAATCCCAGACTAAAGCAAATTCCACCAGCCCCCTTTGCCTCCTCATCCATAGAATTGTGGACTCTTGAGCTGTGTTGGAGTAAATTATGGCTTAATGAGATTTCAATTAACAAAAACAAATTAAAATCACTTTGGTAATTAAACTGCTGTGAACCTCGCCAACAGCTCTCTCTCAGACCTCAGATTTCCATGGGGAAGGGGGATGGAGGACCCAGTGCAGGGCAGGGAGTTGTCTCAAAGGAGGGCATCTCAGGAGCCAAGGAGAAGCTACCTAGAAGCCAGGGTTTCTGGGAGTCAAGGGAACACACACACACACAGGCGGGAGGTTATAGTATATAGCCTGCAAAGTGGGCTCGGAACGGAAAGTCATAGAGTGGCCCTGCCACTTGACGGCTGTGTAAGTGAAGGCACATTAATTAACCTGCCTGAGCCTCAGAGACTTCATCTGTGAAATGGGGATAATGGTATCTATGTCATTGAAGTGCACAAGTGCATAAAGCCTGTTCAGAAAAGTTCCTGTCCCCCTGCAGCGGCTTCTCACATGGGGAACTTCCCAGCGCCCTCAGCACTGCAGTTTTCAGAGCCCTGAGTGAACCCTAAGCCCCTCTTGGGCAATGCTGTCCCTCTGAGTTAGATGAGGGTCCCCACAGACATCTCTTGGAGATGAGATTTCTCCAGGCTCCAGCCTACCCAGGTTCTCATCTCTTTCCATCAGAGCCGAAGCACTGTAAACCTCTCTCATCTCATACCCCTGGGAACAAATCCCAGGATTCCTAAGGAAGAGGATTCCCTCTTCCCACACACCTGGAAAGTTAAGGCGTGCTGGCTTCCCTGGGTTTAGTCCACAGAGGAGGAAACCCACGTTATGACTTAGCTGGTGTCTGAAAGAGGATACCTGACCCTGGCAGTGGGACAGAGGTCTCATTCATGGTCACTGCTGACAGAACGGTTTCTGCAGGGCAGGTTGGCCACATGCTGAGGCAAAGCTTCTCCCTCTGGGAACTACTCCCAAGGAATCGATCCAAGATGTATGCAGGGTTGTAAGATGTAAGCAAGAATGTGCATCCCAGCATTATTAGAGTGACACACTGGGAGCAATCCAAAGTTTAAAGCCAGGAGAGGCACATCACAGGGCGTCTGTATTCTGGAACCTGTAAAAGCAGGCATGTTTGCAAGAGAGATTGCCAGTGTATTTTCTGGATGATCTTAGAGGGTTGGTGGGGCTTGCGGCTTTGACAAACTCAGAAACACAAGAGCTACAAGCTTTCCAAAATGTCATTTGGAGCTGGGCATGGTGGCGAGTTGAGTTTGAGGTCAGTCTGGTCTACACAGCAACTTCTAAACCAACCAAAGTTATACCCATCATTATAAAGGAGGAGGAAGAGAACGGGAGAAGGAAGAAGAATCAGCAGGCACCCTTTGGAGCTACCTATGGTGCCTCATGCCTCTAATCCCTGCATCCAGGAAGTGCAGAAGGACCCCCAACAACTTCCAGGCCAGTATCTTAGAGAGTTCCAGGCCTGCCAAGGCTAAACGGGGAGACTTTGTCTCAACAAAACAAAAACAGATAAATAAAAAACCCAACCACATTTCTAAGGGCTGGAGTGGCTCACTGGTTAAGTACACTTGCTGTTCTTGCAGAGGATCCAGGTTCTTTTCCCAGAACCCACATGGTGGCTCATAACAGCTTTTTAACTCCAATTCCAGGGATCTGATACCTTCTTCTGACCTCCACAGGTGCACATATAGTACACATACATACACACAGACAAAACACTTATACACATAAAATTTAAAGGTATTTGACATAGTTATTTATTTCTCTTACATATTTTATCATGTGTTTTTTAATGTTTATTATTTTATTTTATGTGTATGTATGGGTGTCTTGCTTGCATGTATGTCTGTATGCCATGTGCATGTCTGGTGCCTGTGGGGTCCAGAAAAGGACATAGAATCCCTGGAAGTAAAGTTACAGGTAGTTATGTGATACCCTGCGGTGGTAGGATCAGACCTGGGTCCTCTGGAAAAGTAGCCAGTGATCTTAACCACTGGTCTATCCTTCCATCCCCATATCTTGCAGATTTTTAATAATAAAATTTTAGGATTTAGGGGTGTAGCTCAGTGGTAGAGTGCTCGCCTAACAGTGCTTTGTCTAAAACACTGGATTCAACACACTGTCAGAAATGAAATTTTATTATTTTCCCCCTTTTTCCCCAGTACTGGGAATCCAACTCAGAGCTTTACACCTGCTGCTGACCAAGTGCTCTACCACTGACCTACATGCCCAGCCCAAGTTCAACTATTTTTAAATATTTTATTTTTATTTTTAATTCTGTCTGCATGTGTATGTGTACATGAACGCAGGTGCCCTCAGAGTCAGACCAACTGGAGTTGCAACTACAGGCAGTTGCAAGCTATCCAATATGGACACTGGGAATCAAACTTGCTCTTCTGCGAGAGTAGTGCGCATTTTTAACCTCTAAGCCGTTTCTCCAGCTCCCAGAGTCTTTTTTTAATTTATTCTTTTTTATGTACATTGGTGTTTTTTCCATGGGTGTGTTGAGTCCCCTGGAACAGGAATTACAGACAGTTGTGAGCTGCCATGTGGGTGCTGGGAATTGAACCCAGGTCCTCTGGAAGAGCAGTCAGTGCTCTTAACCACTGGGCTATCTCTCCAGCCCCAGAGTCTTAATTTTTGAATCATTATTTGCTGCCTTCATTAGAGAGACTGACACAGGAACCCAAAGACTTAACACTTAAAATTCTCAAAACTGAATGTAGAATAAATCTAAATAAAGTTTTAAGATAATTTCTTTGCTTTTCAAATTTGTGGCACTTAGACTTTTGAGGCTGTTAAAGTAAGAACATTAAGCTTCTCGAGAAACCTGCATATGTGTGTTTTATGTGTGTTCATAAGTTTTACCAATATGGGAATGTATATCACTTATATTTACACACACCACAAAGGTTGCTTTTCTCCATAGTGCAAGAAATCAAGGAGTTTTTCATCTCATGTATGTCTTCATTTATACAGCAAGCTCTTTTCTGTGCCTATGGAGAGCTGAAATGAATAGTCAGGATGAATCCTGCCTTAGGGAACTTGTTGCTGTTGATAAAAGCAGACAATGTGAACGCTGGAAGTGAGATGGTCCAATGATGTCTAGAAAGGCAGGAGGAGCCCCGGGCAGGGCACCTGGGAGGCTGTTTGAGAGGAGGCAATGGGAGGAGTGCAATATACATTTATTTCTTTATAATTAGACTAAAACAAAACTATATTTATGTTTTCTTTTAATGAATCTTAAGAGCCCATGGCCAGTTAGTAACGGAAGCAAACGTAACCCTAAAACCCTGGCTCCTAGGCAATGATTTTTTTCTTTTAAATTTTTAGTTCTAAGGATAGGCATAGGGCCTCCCACATGCTAGACATATGCTGTATCTTTAACTACCCCCTCAGCCCTGGTTTGTTTGTTTGCTTTGTTTGTTTGTTTAAGACACAGTCTCACTGTTTTGATGACCTGGAACTTGCTATGGTAGACCAAGATCGCCTCAAACTTAGTACAAATATCTGCCTTCTTCTGCTGCCTAAGTGTTAGGATTAAAGGTGTGTGCCACTACCACACCAAGCTGATTTTTTTTTTAATCCAGCACCAAAACCCTGGGAAATTTGAACAGCATCTCAATCTTGAGTAATGGTGTATTCCCAAGGAGCAATGGATGTCTGTCTGATGCAGGGGGCCCTACTACCTACCTGCCTGGTGTCACTTGGGTCTTTCCCCTTCCACGCGTGCTTGATGGAGGAAGTTTGGTATGTTCGCACGTGCACCTCTCCCAGCTGGACAGGATGAATGGGAAGTCTACTATCCACCTCATCTGGAGGGAGTGCCCCTCCCCAGCCTCCTTCTTCCTGATAGTGGAATTCCAGGCTACCCAAGGATGACATCTGCTGTCCTAGAGCTGATCAAGGGCAGAACAGCTAAACCCTGGAATCTCCCAGTCTTCTCCAGCTCCCTGAACAGTGTTGATCTTATAGGGCCTTCCCTACCTCTCCAGAGCCCTTTGCACTGAGCAGGGGAGAGCAGGCAGGGCAGGGTGCCGCCTCTAGGTAGCCAGTTTCTCAACTGAGGGCTGCAGGGTTTCTGTGTTTGTGTAGCTGGTGCCCCATGAGATGCAGGGTCCTTCCCCCCCAGACTCTATGTATCATGTTTTGTGCTGACTTCAGACAACCCAGGGAGGAGGACACAGAGTTGTACTTTCCAAGTAGCTGGCAACCCTTAATCAATGTTAATTGGCTCTAATTAGCATATGTTAATTAATGATATTTACTACAAATTAAAGGTATGAGTGCTCCCAGAGGGTTTCCTGTTCATCCAATTAGTGCCAATTAGTTGCAATTAACACGTGTAAATGAGATTCCATTGAACCCAAAACAAACAGTACAGAATCTCTGGATTCCCTCTCTGCACCTTTTCACTCTGCCAGGGGAGCTACAGTGTGGAGGGCCAGGGATGAGGGAGCAGGAGCAGAGAGGGTTGACCTTCAACAAGACTGGGATCCTCCAGACACCAGGAGTGAGAGACCAGGGAGAAGAGCAAGAGAGTGGAAGAGGGCCATGCAATCCCCTGGCATGCCTGCTTGCCTCTAGCTGCCTACAGGAAGGTCTCAAAAAAGGGTCCTGGCCTGGGCATGCTCTTGAGATCTGGGGGCCATCCCATGGGCATTTCTGGGCTTGCCAGGCCTCAATCCAGTGTACGATCCAAGGTAAGAGTTCAGTGAAAATTGGATTAAAAGCTGGTTCCTGAAGCTGGGGCTGTAAATCATAGGTTGAGTGCCCACCTTGCACATACAAAGTTCCATTTCTAGCACCACAAAAAAACTGCCAGAGAGAGTCATTCAGTGTTCCTGAGGTCATTCAAAGAGGCTATCCAGAGAACAAGACAACGCTTATGCCTATGACACTTTTTAATGTAATTGACTTTTACCACATTTATTTCTTTATTGTGTATGGATGGGCATGATCCTCTCACAGTAAGAATAGAGGTCAGAGGACAATGTACAGGAGTCTGCTCTCTCCTTCCAGTATGTGGATTCTAGGGATCAAACTGAGGTCATCAGACTTGGCAGCAAGCATCTTTACCCAGTGAACCATCTCAAAGGACTCTTATAAAATAATTTGAATATCATCTGGATATACCAAAAAAGATTTTACTTCACTGCTGGTGTTGCCATTTCTTAACTTTAGTTCTTTATTCCACGACTCTCTGAGATCCAAACCTCTGCCATGCTGGTGTCTGGAAAGAGAAACAGTCAGACCCAGGCATGGCAGTGAATGCCTGAAATCCCAGCACTCCAAAGGCTGAGGCAGGGATGACATAGTGAGTTCCAGGCAGCCTGGGCTGCATAATGAGACCCAGTGTCAATAAAAGAAGAAAAGAAAAAGAAACAGCCAGGCGGGACTGGCATGGATCACAAAGCACTCCCTGAAATACACACTGCAACACCTTCTGCAGAACTGTGACAGAAGATCTAGGGCAAGCTAGATGGCTCGGTAGGTAAAAACTGATCCCCAGGACCTCCAGGAGAAGGGCAAAGCTGACTCCCAAAGTTGTCATCTGATCGCCACATGTACAGCATAACATTACATGTGTGTGCGCATGCACACAGACACACACACACACACACACACACACACACCACTAATTTTTAAAAGTCAACAAACCTTAAAAAAAAAAGCCAGGGGCTGGAGAGATGGCTCAGAGGTTAAGAGCATTGCCTGCTCTTCCAA
>LOJH01001322.1:9070-25220 GCA_001685095.1 Ellobius talpinus
CTCTCTCTCTCTCTCTCTCTCTCACACACACACACACACACACACACACACGCAATATTACTAAAATTCAATTACAGAATTGGGTAATTGTTTCCATCCAGGCCACAGGGTTTGTTATAAACATTTCTCCGATTTGAATACCAATGAGAAGATGAGTTTTTTGGGAACCACGAAGTCCCGTTGTGTCTTAAAGTGAAAACAGCAGACAGAGAGTGCAGCCTGGAGAACGGATGCAGCTCCAAATCTCTTAGCGTAGCTCTTGACTCCACGGTTTCAGTATGTAAACCTTATTATAATCACATAAATGGCTGAACGAATCATGACTGAGACTAAACTGCATTTTCAGTTGACCTGGTCATATTTTCCTTCTTCCAGAGACCCCTCATGCTTAACATCACCATACAAGAAGGCGGTTTTATGTCCCAGTTGCACTTTCACCAACGAGGGAATGAGAAGCTGACTTCCAGTAGTTAGAAGTGTTTCCTTCTCAAAAAATTTCAAACCTAGAAGATCACATAGTCCTTTCATGAAATTCCTAAAGCACCACTAAGAGATCTCTGTTTTTTTGTTTGTTTCTTTGTTTCAAAAAGAAAACATGTGGGAAGAAGTAATTTCTTAAGATACAACTGTTCTAACTGGCTCTTGACTAAGGCAATATTTTTTCACTATAATTAAACATTTATCTTTCCAAAAGATATCCAAAAGATCATCAGTGTGTCACTACTTCTGCATCTAACACAAGGAATTAATAAATAGATGTGGGTCATTTACCTTCCTTACCAGAATACATATACAGTACAGACTCAGTTTCCTGTTCTAGCTTACCTTTCTATTGCTTTGATAAACACCATGTTCAAGAGCACCTTGGGAAAGGAAAGGAACTGTGTCACGGATGGGTCCTGATCATAGTCCATCACTACTGAGTGACGATGGGATAGGTACTCAACAGGAACCTGGATACAGGAACTGAAGCAGAGACCACTGCTAACTGGCTTGCCTAGCTGCTTTCCTTATCCATACCAGACCTACCTGAGGGAAGGCACCACATACGGAAGCTGGGTCAATCTCTGACAGTTGGCAATCGGGGCAAGCCTTCAGTTGAAGCTTGCTGCTTAGCTGACTCTAGTTTGTCAAGTTGGCAGAAACTAAACAAGCATACTTCCCCACTCCAGATATCATCTAAACAGTCTATCTTATCTTTACATTTATTCTCTAAAAGAAATAAAACTTTGACGTTATTATTATTTATGTAGCAAAATTCAAAGTTTTGTTTGTTTTTATTGAAAGCAATTTGTTTTCCATACAATGTTTTCTGATCACAATTGCTCATTCCTTTTCTCCTCCCCAATCCTCCACAACTCTCACACCCTTTTTCCTCTCTGAATTTAGAAAACAAACAGAAGTAAAATAATAAATTAATAAAGAATAAAGAAAAAAGCTGAGAAACACATACACAACCCACACACTCAAGCATACTCACACACAACTACAAAAGACAAAATTATAAATTATTAAATACAAAAGACCAGTGAGATTAAAAAATGACAAACACAGCAATATAAGACAAAAATAAATCTACAAAGCTCCCTTTGAGTTTATCTTGTATTGGTCATCTACTATTGAGCATGTGACCTGCTCTTAAGGGTGATTTATCTACCCAGTGAAACTCTATTCAAGAAAACAAATTATTCTTTTGCAATTGGTTAAGATCACGGGAGCTTTCAATTTGTCTGTTAATGTGAGCTTAAATGCATATTAGCATATATATGCATATATACATGTCTTTGCACAATAAAAAAAAGAATAGAGAAAATACCAGAGAGGTGTACAGGTATAATTTCAAATTATGTTACAGTATGCCGCACCTCTACCCATCACCTCTCTTGATTATGGGTTTATGAAGAGGAGGAACTGTATTAATCTTTGTAGCTCCAGCAGCCTGAATTTATCCATTTATACATTTCCTCAACATTTATTGAGCATGCACCACGTACTGGCATAGTGTTGCATAGTTTTGTATGAAGATGAATCAATATGATCCCAGCTCTAACAGATCTGTGGTCTGATGAACATAAAATAATTTGAGGTAATTTGAACAAACTGACAGATACAAAATTCCTTTACTGACATGACATCCTGGATGAAGATGCTTTAATTATCACCATCGTTACAGTGGAGGGAGGTGAGTTTCAAAGCTGTTAGTTACCTGGATCCAGCCAACTCAGCTAATCACTGGAAGGTCCTAGGCTCCAGCCTTCTCTCTAAATCCTGTGGGTAGATGATGAAGATTTCTGCTAATACAACTTCACATTATTGGGTTATTAGTACTGTTGAATTACTTGTCTTATGTCTTTTTCTTAACAAAAGTTCTGTAAATATTCTTATGACATCTTCCTACATATATTTCCTCAATCTCTTCCAGAAGTAAATTATACACCATCAAGGCTAGAACTCCTGATAGGACCAGATGAATTGTGAACATGAAAGCTTTCAAAATAAATCAAAATATTCATTTGATTTAAAAAAATTTAGCACCACAAATTTGAGTCAGCCCATTTCAACAGTAAGAAGAAGAAGAAAAAGAAGTTCTGCCTTTTGCGCATCTGATAGAATAGAAAGGAGACATTACTACATGCCCTTGTGGTTCCAGTTCAAAGAATTATGATGCCAGAAGTAGTTTCCTCTGTTACCGGTCCAGGAAAATCTGATTCTTGTTAGTATCACTTCCCATGCACACAGATGGAAGGAAGGAGAATAGTGTTTTGATTCAATCCAGTCTGCACGTCACACTGGGCCTGTCAGGCTGGATTCATATTAAACAGAGGGAAAAGAATAATGCGTTACCCAAAAGGCCTGTGTGTTACAACCAGAAGTGGCGGTGGGAAGAGGGACTGGAAATGATGTCACCTAGGGTGAACTGAAAAAATATCTACCATCACTTAACAGCATCAGACTACATAGAATACATGTTGATCAGCATCAACAGTAGATCAACCGATAAGTAAAGTAAGGCCACTGGAGGACCTATCAGCTGACAAACTGTTTAAGCAAAGCTTTTAATTTTTTAAAAGGCAACATAAGAGATCTTGTTTGGTAGAACATGCTGACTGCTCTGGGAATTTCATCCTGATTTTAAATATGTTTTATTCCCAGATGACATAACTGTGTGTGAGCAAAGACATCTGTCAGCCACATTTGAATCGCAAGTTTCTTTTGCATTCAAAATTTCCACACCAAGGTGTGGGAAAGAAGCTGTGCTTGAGATTATATGAAATACTGTGTCATGGGTTCTATGAATACATTGGGTTGAAAGCCTGCTAGAAGGAGCTCGCACTCAATGCTACAGTCAAGTGTCCTGTTTGTCAGCTTATTCGTTCATTTGCTAATTTATTAATTCAAAAATTTTTGTTCAATATTTACCTTAGAAGGATAAAAATGCTGAAGAATGTTTCTTTCTCTTCTGGAATGTGCCGTTTGTAAGCTCAAAGCCTAATTAATGCAATAGCTTCTTCCAATGGGAGCATGACTCACTCACAAAGATAACCATCTGTGATGAAGGTGGCCAAGCTATCAAATGAGGGTGTAATGTTAGGTCATCTGGTCCTCAGAAGCAGATGCCCTGACATATTCATCTTGGTAGATGACACTATCCAGAAGAGTTGGTACTTTTAGAATGAATGAAAGGATGAATTGATAGATAAATGAATAAACACTACAGAGCTAATTTTCAAAACATCTACAGATAGCTAGTCTTCCCTGTCCCATTCAATAAGTCAAAGTAAAGTTACTGGTTGGCAAGTGAACAAAACTAAATATGTAGGCCTGATGATCAAATTATCTAGTGGAAGCTAGTTTGCTTATATCAGGAGTGTGAATACCACAAGCTCACAAACACAGCTTTTCTTAGCCAGGTATATAGTAATTTCAGAGGACTGACTGAAAGAGAAAGAAAAATTGATTGAGTCATGTGATAAGAGAAGACATGCCCTGGACCCAACCCGCTCACTGTGGTCCTCTTCCTCAAAATGTCATGTGGACTTTATGAGGCTCATGTGTCCTGAGGTGTTTCAAATCCACAACTGAAAAAGGATCTAAATTATTGACATGCATATGACAAACTTTGGCACACTGTGAACATGTGCTCACACATTTTATGACAGTGAAGAAATGAGCAAGCAAAGGAAAAACAATATCTTTTTTCCATGCTCTTGTCAGATCTATTTTATAGTCAACTAAATTTAGCATGAGAATTATTTTCAGAAATATGTATAAAGGAACTTCCTACTTTCAAATGCAGCTACTCACATAAAACCTCAGCGATTCTGTGAAAATGCATCATGTCCTATTTTAACAATGTGTTCTCTTTTCTGAAAGGGTCACTGGTACAGATAAGCTTCTCGCTCACTGCCCAGCTCCCAGAATTCAAAGAAAGTACACAAACCTGAAAAGTTTCACTGATTGGATGGAATCTTCATAGTCCTGGGGTGCCAAGTCCATTCAGTGACATGCCAGATGCCCAATGCTTTAAAGTGCCACAGGGTACGTGGCCTATCGTATAGATTACACAAACTTAAACAAAAATAAAAGAATTGTGTCTGTTAATTTCTAAATAATTCAAAGGTTCAATCTGCAACATTCCAATTTTGCTCAAGTTCACACTCACATTCAAGTTTCCTAAGAATAGTCATGTAAAAACAGTGTGTATTGCTTAAGCTCACAGCCTCAGCAAACTCTGAGGCTATAAAAAACCATCCCTGTAATAAATGCTGATGAAAGAAATGGTCCTTAATAGTTTTAATGTTCATTTCATCTGAAATATTTCACTAATGTAAGGTGTGTCATTATTTTTTGAAGGTTGAATGCAAGACTGCAAGATACATGATCGTGTTCAATGAGTTCAATACCAATTACCCAAAGTTGTGAAAAACTAAAATTTGTATGTATATGTATTAAAAATGACATGATAAAAAACTAATTCTCGGAAGCAAGCATGGCAGATTTCTCTCCTTCATCCAGTTGTCTGACACAGAGCAATTCTTTATCCTGACACTCATAAAGCAAATTTCTACTTATGATATTGACACCTATATTTTCTTATTTGTTTTGTTTTAGCATTTTCTGAGGCTATATAATGAAATCTTGAGTCACTTCAGTAGCTACTTATCGATGCATTTTCTGCCTTTTGTTAGCTATAGTCTTGCTCATTTTAGTACAGGGCATCCTATCTTCAAGTCTGCCAGTCCCATTTTGCATTACAAATTATTTATAGTTTTATAACTGTCATTTCCAAGGACATCTGGAGAAGATGGATTTATGAAAGATTACCATGCATTCTAAGAAGTCTACGAATTAGCATCGCTTTCTAGAGATTCTTCTAAATGGATTCTCAGCCATCACTGGCAATGGGGCATATTTTGCTCTTGTCAAATATCTTTATTTAAATATTAAGGGAGAGGCATGACCTTTGGCCTTGGAGGTCAGTGTGACTAGCTGTCAATGGAGTGCAATAGACTTACTCTATCAAGACCCTTATTTGTGGACAGTGTTAGAATAACTCTTCTATTAGGCATCCCCAAGGCAAATAACCTCAGCTTTAACAGAGTCAGTTTAAACTCCTCAGAGTCACATTAGGAGACTAGGTGGTTTGTGTCAGCTTAAGATCAAGTCTCTGCAGAGGTTGAATTCTGTAAATTTTAAGTAGGCCCCATCATTTAAGAATTATTTCATATGTGCCTGCAGGTAAATATTAGATACATAGAATATAGAAATAACCTCATCCATTTTTTGGTTTCATAAGTAGGCTGTTTAGTGATGGCTTGAATCCAAATAGGCTCATAAAACTAATTTTAAAACATTGTTATATTTCTGCTATCTCTGTCTATACATATATGCAGGCAGATAGATAAAGAAATATTTTCGTAGAAATATCACTGCAGCACAGTAATGTAGTGGGATACAGGACTAGAGACGTCAAATACCCTCACAGTACACAACATATCACAAAAGAAAAATTCAGCATTGCCATTGGGAAGAAGGACTGCTATTCTAAGTAGTTTCTAAGAGTTAGTCATGATAAGAAGACAGGCGTTCGGTTCTTTCATGCCTTTTTAGCTCAATGACTGCCTCTCCCAGTTTTAGCCCATCTACAGTAGGTGGAAAAGCTCAGGTGAAGGGACTTCATTTCAATCTCAACTGATTGCTCTGATCTCTTACTTAGGATCATTGCTTGACTCATGGTTGGAAGTATCTGGAAACTTTATAAAGCAGCAAGGTCAACCTACCATTCTTCCTTGAAATGTTTTGAAAAATTGTTGTTACTTTGACTTAAAAAGACATTACCAAAGATGACACTAACCCTAACATATTGGGAACACAAGGAATTTGGTGTCTTCTCTAAAGCTAATTATTTTTGTTTGAGTGTCTATGATTTATGCTATCAAATTATGTAATTCAAATTAGGATTTTTAGTTTATTGATGACTATGTATAGGTTCATCAGTATAATTTTGATCTTTTTGTTTCCTACATTAAATACTAATAGATAAAAGTTTGATTCATTATTATTAAAACCAATGTAAAAGTCAAGAATATTTCAGTGTGCTCACAATGTATACATGTACATCACTAGTCCTTTTGCTTATATATTAAAAATGTGATCAATATTTTAAAACAAATTTGTTAGAAAAGAAAGTGTATGCCCAACACCCTGCTTTATTTATTATTATTTAGTATTACTACTAAAGACATTAAACTATAAGTGATTATTCATTCATGCAAGTTTTGTTCCATAACAGGTAATCTGCTCTAGAGGAAAAAAAAGTGAAATGGTAGCATGTGTTAGATCCTCAGTCTCATAAATAACACCTGAGCTTTGATTAACAGTGAAGTCCTAGTTCTCCACTTCTTGCTCCCTCTGTCTCTGACATTGCATATGAAACCATAGGGCAATATATGCCCTACAATATAATATAGGATGTAATTTAAAGAGTTCTATTGAGTCCGTAAATCACACATAGTTCTGTTGAGGCCATTTATGAATGGCAGTAAAACATAAGAATGCATTATATCAATGGAATGATGAACCACGTGCAGGTACTGCTATTTGTAATTAAGGATAACATAAAAACATGGAGATATGGAGATATCATTTCCTCAGTATTTACAAGCTTCTTTTATTCAAGAAGATATATTTTAGAACACAAATTGGAAATCCAGGGCTGTAGACCAGCCATTTTAAAGGAAAGATTCATGTAAGCAGGGAGTAGACCATTGTAGTTAGAACACATTCTAATAGGTAACCTAAGAGTCAGAAGCACAAAAGGCCATTGTCTGTGTGCTATCGGCAAACATGAGGAGGTTTCTGGTACTCAAATAAAGCACACCACACTGTGTGTGTTAGCATGATGCTCTGTGAAGAAGGTAAAGGCAGTGAATGGCCGGTCAGCCTAGTCAGCCAAGGAGAAAAGCACAGTTCTTGCAGGCTTTGCACTGTCCTGCCTAGGTTTTGCACACTGACCTGTACACAATGAGTTCTGGAGTTCTAAAATAATCTGGACTTGAAATTTTCTTTTTGAGGAAGATAAAATGGCAATGGCAATTCTTTAGCTGTTCTCTGTACATCCTAGACAATGAAGAGGAATTACTGTCTGTCCTCTCTTTCAGCTTTTGTGAGACTACTGTTGTGAGTCAATTGCCCTGGGGAAGGTCCTGGAAATTAAGCAGGAGACCACGATTTAATGCCAAGAGAGTTTTACCACATGCTATTGACCTTTTTTTCTAAGGATCTAAAGCAAATGGCACACTGTAGACTGACAATACTATTTTGTAATTTTTAGGTGGGTCTTAAGGTTTTCATAAAAATTTCTTTTAAAAAAGCTAATACTGACTTAAATCTAAACATGCCTGGGCTTGAGTGTGTGCCCCGTTTCTTTCCTAGGCTATGGCCAGCATTGCCCAACAACGCCAAGATGCTTTCTAACTTCTTAATAATAAAATAGGCCACTGCAGAAATTGTATCTGCATTATCACCTGTCAGAGCCAATTGCTACCATTTTGGGCTTTTGTTACCATACTTCTCTTTCCAAAGAAAGAAATTAACTCAAGTAACATTGCTTAAAAGCAAAGATAATAATTCATTGACTAATAAACTATCTACATTTGCCAAGCCAAGGATTACAATGCTGTGTAGATTCTTATGAAATGGTTCACTAGGAGTAACTTAGATTGGAATAATCCAAGGATTTAAAGGGCAGAAATAATGAACTCTGACACTACCAACATGATAAAGCCGACCTCCTGTTAGAGGGTCTATAGACTACGTCTGTGAAGAAGTGAAATTTAACAGAATTATGAATGTTAATCAGCATATAGAGATAAGCACAGGCATTCAGAGGAGCCTTGGTTAACAAGGCCTATGAACAGGAAAGTGGGAGTTCTGGTGTGTAACAAGAGACTAGGAGACTTCTTTACTGGGAATACTGCAAAATACAGAAACACATGGAACACAGCATGTTTTTATCACAGCTTTACAGTTAGTAACAATCAGTATTGATATTTTTTATTTCAAGTTATTTTATGCATAAAATTGTACTAGATAATTGCTATTTAACATATATAATTCATATTTATGCTTTAAAATATATACTTTATGTATACGAGTATTTCACCACATGCATGAAAAGGGCATCAGATCCCTAGAACTGTAATTATAGACAATTGTGAGCTTCCATGAGGGTGGTGGGAATCAAACTAGGGTTTTCTGCAAGCACAACAAGTGCTTCTAACCTCTGAGTTATCTCTTCAGCTCCCTGTACTCATTATTTCTAACTATAGAATTTTATAATTTTAATTTTATAGTTATATCTCATTCGACTTTAAAAACAAAATGTCGTAAAAGGGTCCACAGTTTTATAAGTATGACTAATGCATCATCATCAATATTCTAAGCTGTCATAGTTTCCTGTCAACTGCATGGGTAATTGATGGTTTTGCTTTTATTTAGTCATTGTTAATAAGACCGAATTCTATTTACATATAGATACTTTTATACTTGCATATGAATCTTTGTCTACATCTGAAATTGTTTTCTTAAGATATAGTCTGAGAAATGAGTGTCAAATACATTAAAGATTTAACTATTTCTGTTGTATAATGTGCTACTGGAATACACAGAAATCATACCCTCTTCCAAGTGAAAAACAAAGCTGTGTCAGTAAGTACTGACATCATTCATTAGTCTTCAAAATTTCAGTTTGGGCATGAATAAAATATATGTTAACCTTATTAATGAATGATTTCATTCATTTCCTTACACACATCTTCCTGCACTCAGAGGCTGGCAATCTATTCCCCTGTGATAATAGCAGTTACCAGAGGAAAAAGAGAGTTTTCTTTACTTTTAAATCAAAACAATATTTTTTGAAGAATTAAAAATTCTCAGAAAGTTACACTTTATTGAGAGAGACTGTATATTTGTAAAAAAGATTCTTAAGCTAGGAAAGGTCAGGCCTAAACCTCAGAGCACAATGCATGCAGAATTTTCCTTCACTATTTTCCTCCTTAGAGTTCACTGTACTTCTGGGAAGTATTGTATTTTACACGAGTTAGGAATGTCTCATTCTTCATTTCTTCGGACATCACTTTGTCCCTGTGATTTTTTTCCTCTCTATCTGAATATTATTCATAAGCTAGGCCTTTCTAGGAATATAGCTTAAGAAAATATTCCAAAGTATGGACAAAGATTTATGTGGAAGTATAAAAGTATTTACTTGCAAATAGAAACCAATCCCAAATCTCTAATGCAGTTATCTTTTGCTTGTTTGTATCTGTTTTGTTTTGCTTTGCTCTCTGAGATTTTCAAAGTTTCTTCCCTGAGAGCTGCAGTTTTAAGATTGCTACACTGACATATGTTTAGGTTTTCAAACCTTATATTTTGCTTTGTGCTCAAGTTCTTTGGCCTATTTAACATGTTCCTAAAATGAAACATCATATCTTGCAGTTCCATTGGATATTTATAAACAGACTCTCATCTCTAGTAAAGTAGCATATTTTCCATTAAAAGAGGAACTGATGATGCCCTAATGTCAGCTTCTGGTAGTTACAACATTTGGGTTGTTGGATGTCCGCACTATTTATAAGGCTCGGTTTTAGCTACTGTAACAAAAAATGAGAAAGGTGACGTGGGATTCCCCTCTGTACGCTGTGAATATGTTTTATTACAATCGGTTAATAAAGAAGCTGCTTTGGGACTATTGCAGTAAAGAATAGAGCAAGGTGGGAATTCCAAGCAGAGACAAAGGAGAAAAGAAGGGAGAGTCAGAGAGATGCCATGTAGCTACTGAAGGAGAAAGAAGCGAGCCACCAGTCAGAAACTTACTGGTAAACCACGAGCCTTGTGGTAAGCTATAAAATAATAGAAATGGGTTCATTTAAGATGTAAGAGTTAGTTAATAAGAAGCCTTAGCTAATAGGCCAAGCAGTGTGGTAATTAATACAGTTTCTGTGTGATTACTTTGGGACTGGGTGTCTGGAAAACGATCAAGCAGACTCTGCCTATAGAAAAACAGCTTAAAGGATAAGGATTTATTTGGATCACAGCTGCAGAACTTTCAATGTATCATGGTAGAGAGGGAGTGTAGAGCAGAGCAGTGTCCGTTATGACTGCCAGTAAGGGGATGAAAGTCCAATCCTGCGTTCTCAGGCTCTCTCTTTCCCACATGATTCCTACAAATGAGTCTGCAGCTCATCTGTTTTGGTGACACCCACCTTCAGAAACAGTCTTCAACCCTAGTGAGCTCTCTCTAGTGAAGATACTCACAGATGCACTAGGGTTCATGTTCAGTCACATTTGCAACCAAGTTTAATTTTCAGAGACCGAAAAACTAATAGAAGGTGATTTGGGTCTGCTAGGCCTTGGTTTTAGGTTTAAAGTAAGACCAGCTAAGTGGCAAAATCCAACCCAGTTCTCATGTTGTGGTCTTTGAACAGAGGGAACACACTTCCTAGACTAAAAGTCAGATACTGATCAAGGATCTCCCACTTTATCTGGCCCTAAACTTCAATTTCTCTATAAATTTTCTTGCATAATCTAATTTATACTTAACCCACTAATGCTTCTGCAAGTGTTTTATTCTGTATTTCTCAGAGTTCTGTCTATATATTATATTCAGAGCAGGCATTGGCTAAGTTCGAAGAGGAGGCAAGTTTTATCTAAATGTTAGACAATGACTCTTTTTTGGTACTTGACTTTCAAATCTGCAAGCATCAGAGTATATCCCAAGATTCTAGCTGCTTCTTCCATAAAAGGATTTTCCATCAATTTCTATTTCTATATTTCAGAAATGTGAAAACCAACATTTGGAAATTCTTATTTTCAAAAATTGTCATAACTTTTCTTATGTGCTATTCAGTGGTACAAAGAGTTACTTTACTTGTTATTGCTAAGATTATTGATATTTGTAAAGGAAATCTAATTCTGATACCAGTCACCCTATAGTGCTGAAGACTAGCTATCTTGAAATAAAAATTAAATAGGCAGAATGTGCACAGTGAAAGGGAGGATAGAAATTTAAGGTTCGGTAACTATGCACTATTATGACTGGCTTACTGCCTAATCGCCAGGTGGAAATTACAGTAAATAAAAATTGTGTATCATAAATGAATATCTTATCTTTAAAACTAAGTCACACAAATTATCTCTATCAGACCACTCTAGTTTTGCAATCGTCTGATAAATGCTTTGTGCCTTCTATTTTTTTCTATTACCTAAGTCATACATCCTCTTAAATGCAATTTTATAAAGCAACCCACAACTAAAGATAAAGACAAAGCATAGGAAATAAACTTATCCTTCCACTTAAAGCAATGGCTTTCTCTAAAAATGCAATGTGCATGTTGAAAAAAAAACAATTAGGAAGATGCTGGATGTAAGAAGGCAAGACAAGAATGCCTGAGGAACAGAATTCAAATGAAACATCTTGTGACTGCCCCACCTCAATGCACTGAGAGACTTTGGAGGCCATGGTACAAAGAAGGTAATCCAGGTGCAAGTTAGAGATGACATGAGTCAGGGAGAGAAAGTTAAGAATCTAAAGATTCAGATTAAGGTAGAGGTTATAGAGTGCTAATCAGGAAAGTTCTAGACAGCGAGAAATGCCCGGGGTTGGGTCCCACCTTGCTGGGATATTCACCAGAATATTGTTCAGTGTATGTGCCCAAGAAGGCTGCAAGTCTAGAGAAAGAACCACTGAGATATCAAACTGAATACTTACATCACAGACAAAGGGCTTGGGACAGAGTCTATTCTCACCAACCACATTGAAAGGAAAAAGTAAACATATTCTTCACTGAGCTTGGTCAGAGTGATTATGACACCAGAAGGAATAAATAGTAGAGTCTGAACATGTCTACAGATGACCCCCAAAATCCACAGATCAAGAAAAAAAAAGTTCAAAATTTTTACAAGTAACTAAGCTTCCTTCCAGGATAAGGTATGTGAGTGTCTTAAGAATAAAGCATTTTCTAGATAAACCTGGATAGGACTGCAGATTTGTAGAGACTGAGGATCAAATCCTACAGCTCAATCCTGTCACAGTCCTGACCCACTAACTCTAAGGTGACTAGAGCTGTTATTGTAAGTCACTAAGGTTTGGTGCAACAAGAGATAACAAATAAAGAAGGGAATTTCCTTAGTCTGGGATACACACTTACACAACAATAGCAGCAAACATACAAAGGAAGGCTAGCTATTTCTTAAGGCTGTCTGCTCTTATCCCATATGCCGTGTATGTGAACGTGTGTGTCTGCGTATGTTAAAAAAGGGTTTCTTTTCTCTGTATTTTTTAGAGCCTGTCCTGCAACTAGCTCTTGTAGACCAAGCTGGCCTTGAACTCACAGAGATCTGCCTGCTTCTGGCCCCCTGAATGCTGGGAATAAAGGTGTGCACCACCACTGCCTGGCTAAAAGAGGGTTTCATGTGTAGCCCAGGCTGTCCTGGAACTCAAAACCTTCCAGCCTAATACTAGGATTATAAGTGTGTGTCAGAATAAACACTATGAATGCTATTTTTAAAAGACAAGCACAACATTATTACAGGCATATAACAATCGTGAATTGGAATTAATTATATGACTAGCAGACAAAATTGTTTTGCATCTTATCTTTGATTTGGTATAAAATGTTACTAACAATTACTTGGAAGTTTATACTTGTCCTTTCAAATTGTAAAATAAGTGGGCAATAAAAAGGCAGTAGAAGTGATAAGCTCTCTACATGGTGAAAATGTAAATACTTTATCTGACCTCTCTTATGGAAAACAATAACAAAACAAATGCAGAATTGTACTGCCTTGTCGTGATTGAAACACACAATTCCTGAACCCAAGGCTTGGGGAACATTGTGGAAGAAAATGTGGTAAGACTGTAAGAGCCAGAGGAATAGGGGGCTTGTTCTAATACTCTGTCTCCTAGGGATGCCAGAAGCTACACCCATAAAGGCTCACCAACATGACTGCCTAAACACAATCAAAGCAAGAACATTAACAGTAGACATGCTAAAACGGAGAAGGAACAGCTCAGGAGGTCTCAACCATAGACAAAGAACTACAGGCACAGAGGATTTCTGTTGTCTAGAGGAATACTCTTCCCCAGCAAAAAAGCACAGCAATTGGTTATCTAATACTGAACAGAAAACTTATATACAAGTAACATTAACCAGACTGAGATGGGTCTATTTATAGATTTAAGAGTATACACAGAGAGAGACAGAGACAAGAGACAGAGAGAGACAAATAGAGAAACAATAATTACCTAAAAAGATAAGCTATGGATTTGAAAGACAACAAGGGATTACATGGGATTGCTTAAAGGTAAGAATTGGAAGGGGAAATAATACAAATAGATGATACTCTCAAAAAATATTAAAAATAAATGAAATGTTTCTGTCTAAAATTTTAAGAGCATTCTTAAAACAATACTACAACTCAGCACAGAAAACACTGAACATCTTCTCTTCATTCTCTATGAGCGCTGGTTACTTAGGCTTCCTATGTGTTTATGAGCTTACTAGTGAGCTTGTTCATCTACTTTCCCCAACAATAAATTCCTTAAAAGAAAACAATAAAAGAAATCTCATCTCTATGTGCTCACTGCTGGATCCAGCTGGCTAGAAGTCATGTTTTCACGCTGACCTCTACGTTCTCTTTGCACAACAGCAGACAATTCTGGAAGTATCAAAATGTTTCTTTTAATATTTTGTAAAGATTATTTTCTCTATTAAGAGAGAGAATACAGTTATTCTAAGAACTAACTGAAAAGTAATTATAAGCAACTTCTGCTCTGTTTGAAATGGAGAGAGAGTTGTCTGACATCTCAGCTTCTTCAAGCAGCACATCTCAATTCAAAGGAACTCGACACACACTGGATGCATACTCAGTCCTAAGACATGGGGGTTGGGAGTTTCAGTAAATGAATAATTGCTGTCTAGGAACGGCTCGGAGGGAGACATTCTGGAACTACTGCTGGTCTCCTAAACATAGCCAGGTGAGAATCCTGCTTGGTGGCTCTATACCTGGCTGTGTCTTAAACACACTGCAAAGTCTATCAGAAGAGGAGGAGAATATCCTTGGTTTGAGGGCATCTATTAGCATATTTTCATTTCACAGTGGAAATTCTCAATCAAACTGTTTGAAACACTTTGAAAGACATATCCCCCGTGCAGAGCTTTTAAAGACATTCGCTAGAACAGAATGTTGATAGGATTCAATTAGAGTTCCAATACAACTCCTTTGAAATTCTCTAATCTCTGTTCTCTTCAAATCTTCCAGTTTTGCCCCGAGGTATATTTTTGTCCAGATGAGAAGATGGCTGACAAGGTGGATGGGTACCTCATTCACAAATATTGGTAGATACCAAGCAAATAACTTAGCAGCATCATTAAAATTTCTGAGACTTCTGTGTAATGAGCCTCATTGAAACCAAGTATTTTGCTAAGAAAAGATCATTAACTATTTTATGTCTGGGATGCTTACCTCTGAGGCACCCACACATATGGCTAGAAGCCATACCTGGAACGCGTATGAAATCAATCCCTCCAATGTTACCTATTAATAAAGGCCTGTATTGTCTGAGGGCTGATGTTGTAGTTTCCCTGTTGAAGATGGTCTGAGAAGACATTTATACTATTTCCTCCAAGGTGCATGGCACAGAAGGAATGTAAGAGACAGAAGATGCTATCTTAGGTATGATACAGACATCATCGTGAACTCATGGGAGCTGTGCTTACCTGCACTGGGTTTATATGACATTGGTCCAGTCAACCGTCAGTCATCAAATGGAGAGGGCTCATGGGGCTCCACCCCTCTCTACAGATGTGCTGACTACAGTTGAGACTGGGAAGGACATAACCATCAGCTGTGTACTCACTGGCGAGCCCTTGGACACCTAACATCACACAGATAGCCCTGGTTAAGTTTAGTGGGTTACAAAACAAAACAAAAAGACATGAATGTGAGAAAGCAATTGTTAAGGAATAGGGAAGGGATTGGCAGGTGGAAGTAGGAGATAAGAGGATGGAGAGCAAGAGTAATCAGAATGCTTTCTATAAACATATGAAACTGTCAAAGCCAAGTTTAATTTAGTAAAACAGAAAAGGGGCATAATTGGCTCACATATATGGAGGTTTCAGGGTTTGAACCATAGAATGGCAAAAACAAGCATGGCAGAGAGTGGAGAAAGTAAAGTTCTAGTTGACAGGCAGGATTCCAAAAAGGAAGGGACTAAAAGGAGGTCTCACAATCTCCTTAAATGCTCATTTTCAATGACCTAAAATTCCCCAGTAGTCCTCACTAAAGGCTTGATGCTTTTACATGGAGCTTTGGAGGGTCTTCCAGATACAAACATAGCATCCAATCCAATAGTGGCAAAGTGGGAGGGAAAAAACTTTGTATTATGAACACAGGCATATTCTTAGCACATAATTAAATCCAAACAGACCTGTTATGTGATGAGTTTGGGGAAATAATCTGTAGCAGAAAAATCCCCAGACAATACCTGCATACCTATTGCCTTAAAATTCTCTATTGCCTCTCCATTGCCTAAAAACTGTCTCTCTCTCTCTCTCTCTCTCTCTCTCTCTCTCTCTCTCTCTCTCTCTCT
>LOJH01001322.1:25322-49741 GCA_001685095.1 Ellobius talpinus
TGTGTGTGTGTGTGTGCACGTGCGTGCATGTGTGTTACATGTGTGGAGTTCAGAAGACAACCTTAGGGATCTCTCCTTGCCCTCACCCTGCTTCAGACAGGGTTCCTCCTTTGTTTTTGCTGCTGTGGACTCCAGGCTAGTCGACCAAGTCTTTGGAGATTTCTGTCTCCCACTTCTCTGTAGAAGAACTGCAGTTACACTACTGCATCTGGATTTACAGGGTTTCTGGGGATTGGAACTTTGGTCCTCACATTTCACAGCAAGCCCTATACCCACAAACCATCTCCCTAACCCCGCACAGGTTTCCAGTCTTTCTTCAGATTTAGCTCATTTGTATCTGGTTTGAGTCCCTTTTAAATTTCCTTTTTTCCTCTATTCTGATCATTTACTTAGGTTTCATATTCAACACCTGGTAAGTTTAATTCCAGTTTCACCTGGCATGGAATGTCTGCACCAACCATGGTCAAACAGTTATCTCCACTGCCAGACATGACTTCCATTTTATCACAGTGGTTATAGAACTCCATAAAATTTTGATGAGTTTTTACTTTTAATTTATCAATTACCTGTACTTCAAATTTAAACGTAGACTAATGAAAGCAGGGTATTGTTACTATTTATTATTATACCCTGTATATGTAATGATGCCTAACATAGCACAGATATAAGACAATGGGATGTTCATCACGTTTATGCTGAGATCCCGAATGCCTATGATATATACATGGTAAAAGAATGAGTAAACAACCTAGAAAATTATAAGGTTCCATGGACATTAGTTCTTTCCACAATAAGGATCCTGTTTAATGGATACGAATTCATAGGCAGATGGAAAGAAGAGCTGAGGTGTGCAATTGAAGCTGAGAAAATAGAGCATCATCAAGGATTTCCTATAAAAAAAATGGATTTCAACTATGTTCAGAAACAGTAATGGAGAGAAACTCAACTTTGGTAAGTTTCCAGTTTTGTTTACTTGACACTATGCCGTCTATACAGGCGTGGGCAAAATCTTTTCTGTGCCTACTTTATTTAAATTAAGTCAGAAATTTAATGTGACTTTTAAACTTGTTTTATACGTGAGACATGCATTAAGCAGTGCAGCACAATCTCAAGGTCACATCATAACAGTAATAGGAGAGAAGGAACTTGAATCAAGCTCGTCTGACTGAGTCGAGACTGTGAGCTCTCAAATATGATACACTGCCTCACAGTCACAGAACAAGTCCCTGGGAGCTCATCACAGGAGACCCGGCAATGGCTGTCCTTGTTAAATGAATGTGATCTGTCTGGGAAAGCATGTTATTAATGAGATACTCAAAACTTTTAGATAGAGTAGAGCAGTGTGCTTTGAAGAGAAAAGAGGCATTTAGAAGCTCAGCCTTTCTCCTCAGGAGTAATCAGGGGAACACCATAGGCTATGTTCATCGCTGCTTCTTCCTTTTCCTCATTTCTGCTCCCTTCCTGTCCTGCTTGCTCCTCCCTTCATCTTGTCCATTTCTTTGTTTCCACTTCTCTCCCTCTCCTCTTAGCTACTTTTAATACTTGTCTTCTTTATATTTTTTATGATTTACACTTCCAAGAGCCTACCTACTGTCATAGACAAATAACAATTCTACACTGAGAAGTCTCAAATCTGCTATATATGGAATGTCTGTGTACTCTTGAAATTCATACATAAAAGCTGGTCATGGTAGGGACCTTTAGAAGGTTATGCACTAGAGCACCTAAACTCTCCATCGTTGAATACATACAACATAAATTTCTACTGTTGATAAATCTCATGGGTGATACATTTTGTTAGAGCAGCTTAAATGGTCTAAGGTACAATCTTCCTGCAATTCCTCAGTGATCTGCAAACATATTAGCTATAACACTCTACCCTTAAAGAATTTATTACTCAAAATAATAAGTATAGTCTGTATAGTCATTGTGACGTTTCTCATTTACAAGATTTGAAATCCTCAGAAGTACTTTTTAAATGGAAAATCTAAATCTAATTCACTAAGTGAGTTTTTATTGAGAAAACTACCGCATTGCAAACACCATGTCAGCTGACTTGGGACCATCTGCAAAATGGCATAGAAGACCGAGAGCAAAGTAGCCTGGGTTTCTAGCCCTAGATCTAGCTCTGTAAAACAGTAAGTCACACCACCCCCATCTCAGATGAGTGGAGAGTTTCTTGGCAGTCTGAAACCAGGAACCTCCAAGGTCCCATGTGATCGGATTGGACCCACTGCAATATCTCATGGCATCCTCTCATTTTAAGGGTATGATTTTCTACACAACTGACAGGCTTCTGTGGTCCTCTTCAACACATGTGGTCCTATTCAACATGGTTCACAATAATATTGAGGCTATCTTTTGGGTCTTAAAAACTAGTCTTAACACTTCTTGACAATTTAAGGGAAGCTAGTTATTCTGTCATGGTAGAGATCCACTTTCTAAGACCTCCCCACAATATAAGTACAAGTAGAGCTTCTATGTTTTTATTTTGCTACTTAGATTTTGTGTAAATATATAGGTTAGAAGTATCACTAACTAGAAGGACTCAAAACCTAACATCACAGAAGGTAGTATAAGGTGATGGAAAATGAAACTGAGCAGTAAACCTTTAACGCACATTCAATGAACTTGAGGTATGTGTGTAGGGGTGTGTGCATGCATGTGTGTGTAGAGTTGTGTGCATGCATGCGTGTGCGTGTGTGAGTGTGTGTGTGTGGACTTACAGGAATAGGACTATATAAAGAATTAAAATATATATTGTAAAGGTGTTCCCATATATTCTCCACCATTAACAGGTCACTAGTCTTCTACACTATTATTGCTGTATGATATTTAGTCTTCTATCTTCTTGTAATCACTTAGAAAATACCTTATATGTAGCTATGTATCTTGCATTAATGAGGAAAAGTAATCTCTCCTTACAATAGTTTTCAATATCAGACGTAGTAGCTTTCCTCATTCTTTTTGCAAGGCATGGCACTCTATCTCACTCAATGGATATTCCTCAGTCTCATCCTGGTGGACAGCTGGTGTCTTTCTGACACCACTTCCAGAAGTGTCTTCACTGGGTTGCTTTATAATGCTTGGGTTATGCTAATTTTAATATTGCTTTGGTTTGGATTCTCTACTGTGAACTGTTCGTTCATGTACAGTGTCATAGTTTTAACCACTGAGATAGAGATTTTGGTTGCAGGTCCTTTACAGTTTTTTCAACAGCAAGCATGTTTCTTTAGTCATATTTATTAAAGGAAGAAATAAAGGGAAACCTCTAGAAGCAATTTCCTCTATTCTTTTCTGTCACAATACTTCATATTATTTTCATTTTTAGGAGTCATATTTCCTATAACTGCCAAGAGGACACAGGGACTTCCCCGGCGCAGCTGAAAGAACTGTAGGAGTGGATGATAAGGTGGAGACTGTAATGGGTTGTTAGTGTCCTGAGGAAGCACGATCCTGTTATCTGAAAAATCTGACACACCTGTGCTTCCCTTATCAGCAAATAAGAATTATTAGCTGTAAATACGGTGTTTCAAGCAAAACACACTGATAAATAATGTAGAAGAGCTAGCTGAGGAACATATATACACGCATACATACACATATACGCACACACACATATATATGCACACACATGTACGTGTACATCTGTGCTTGTGTCTATGCCCATTCATGTAGATAATCTGCATTAGAGAGCAATCCAAGAATAGAATTTGAGGGTCTCCTGGCTGGTACATCCAGAGAGCATTATGACAGTGATTACCATTGATTATTGTGATTAAAAAAATAAGAAGGCCTTACAAATGGAAAACCCATAAATGGCCTTGTTAGAGAAAGAACATAAACAGACTAAGGCAGTCATTGCAAAAGACTGACAATATTGAGCTGAGGACCTAAATGGAAAAGATCAGTCTACATCCCAATGCACTTCTCTGATTTACCTGTGGCTAAGTAGAAATGCAATTCCAGTGTGAGTGTCTAGGATATCTCTCGATCCTGTCCTCAGCAAATAGGAATGGGCTTCATGGAACTGTAGACTGTTTCCAGCACTGTTAAATCTCGATCTTAAAAATCACCCTGTTCTACCAGGCAGTGCTGGAACACTCCTTTAATCCCAGCACTCAGGAGGCAGAAGCAGGTAAGCCTCTGTGAGTTGGAGGCCAGCCTGTTCTATAGAGCAAGTTCCAGGATAGCCAAGACTTCACAGAGAGACCATGTCTAGAAAAAAACAAAAACCAAGACAAAAAACTCTACCTGTTCCATATAGTTATATAAAGTAAGTATTTTTAAAGAGATAAACACAAAACTCAAATACCAAGCAGTGTTTTCTCTATATATACACACATTACTTTTCATGTGTAATAAAATAAATTATAATCTTGACTATAATATTATTTGCAGCAATTTAATTTTTTTCCTGAGCATCGCTCTTATTCTATTGAAATGTTTAAATGATTCACATTCAGTGTTTCCAATCCACTTTTCCTGGCTTGTGAAACTTTTTAAGGAAACATTAGCATTTTCAGGCACCAGATGTTCTGACATAAGGAGAAGCACTATGTAAATTTTAATCCATGCTAGGAACAATAGCCCGGAGGCAACTTTTCTTATTATGTGAATCATATACTTAACCACAATGTGGTGGATTCTATCAAAATCCTAACCATCCAGAATGCTGTAATCTTGTCTCATCGTTGCCAATTAATGAAACTGATACCTATTTAAGATGGTAGGTATGTTATGTAACAAATAGGTGATATCATATTGTTCCCTTTAGCCATCACATACTCAGAACTCCTAAGGCGAATAATTTTTAACGACTTTCAAGGTGGGTTTTACCCTTCTTTCTGGTGGTTAACAAAATCATCCTTTATTATATTTTCATGTTTTAAAATTATAGACATCAGCTGTTTTAGTGAAAATAATAGTGTGTTAAAGTTTCTCAACATTTTGCCTTAACTCAAAGTTTTGTGTGTGTGTGTATGTGTGTGCACAAGTGTGTGCCTCTTTGTATGTGTGCTTTTGTGAGTGTGTATGTGTATGTGTCTCTGTGTATCTGTGCCCATTCCCAAGCTTTCATGAGTGCCTCTGTGTATGTGTGTTTTGGTGCACATGTATGTTTGCGTGTCTGTGTGTGCCTGTGTGTGTTTCCAATAAAAGGTACTTAAAGATGGCTTCAAATGTTCCTTCTGTGTCTGCAGAGGGTGCAGAGAAAAATGTAGAGCTCAATAAAATCAATAAAAAAGAAAAAACAACACATTATCTAAGTACATATACATTCAAATGACAAAATTAAAATTCATCCTGTCATCAACCCTTTTAGTCTATGTAAGGTCTTTAAAATCCTTGGCTTATTTTCATGTGTATTGTACTGGCTATTCTTTCTACATAGGTTTTATCTTATCAATCTGTATTTTGAGAAGTGATAGTGTTTTACAGCATCTATTTTCTGGTACTTATCCTTAAAAAAATGAACTTATGATTCAATCAAAGTATCTTTTTATACTAATTTTAAATGGTCCTGTTTTATCATTTTTGGTACAAATATATAAGAACAAAATCCATAAACATGGTATTAAATATTAGAAAGTCTTAACGCTTCTGAATTCCTTATTAATTTCATTATCAAGGGATGGGTGTAGTCAATAGCAATTAGCAGCTTTAAAACGTTTTACATATTAGAATACAGTATTCTATTTATCCTAGATTGTCTGGGGAGCATCTAGTATATTAAAAAGGCTTTGCAGCTTTGTGGTGATTTCACTGCTACCATCATGCCTGTTAGCAATTTTGCAACATCCTGGTAAATATTTTCCATAAATCAAAGCCATAACAGCACGCAGAGGCAGATGGCAGGAGACCATATTAGAGAATGTAACAGTTACTTTCCATAATGGAAAAATATTGGATCATTGTTGTCAGTCTGGCCTGTGTAACAAGCAGTTGTCAGTTGTGAAGTCTTGCAGCACATAAGTATCCTGTCAGATGATTAACCCATACGGCATCTCCCTCTGCAGTCTACATACAAGGGCAGAATAAAGAGAAGTATATTAAAACCCTTAATGGTTATGTTCTTTCATTTAATATATGCAAAGAAAATATTGGTACATTTAAAAAGTACTTGTACAAAAATTCATGTATGCATTTAAAGTACACCAATGTTCTTCATTTTCATAGAGAATAAGACACATTACTTTGTTATTAAAATGAAAAATAGCAATAATTATGAATTCTACAGTCTTATTATATTAGCAATGTTTTCTTGATATAACCAATGTTAGACTAAAATTATTGGAATGTTACTTCAGCTATTCATATATATGTAATGCTATTAAAGTCAAAGATTTTAACTACATTGTTATTATTAAGATTAAATAGCTGAATTAATTTTTAGCTTGGCATGCCATAAGCAACCGCTATGCTGCTAGATAAGATGCTGGAATTTAGTTTGTCTAAATCTTCATATACAGATTTTTCAAAGTAAGAGATAACTTATGGTTATATAATTCTTTTGAAACAATAATGATTCCCACTTTCTTTTGACTATTTTATTTGTTACATAAAATAAGATTTAAAAATTATAAAGTTTGCTTTGGCAGAAATTTCTTTATAATTTTAAAGGTAACATAGGAATAAGAATGTAATTTTGCAAACAGCAAAGTCATTATTTTTGTTCTTTAAACCTACTAAACTATGAAAACCAGAATTTTACTGAGGACCTTATTAGCAGAAACAATAGAAATAATTTGATTGTTAAGAAATACATAGAGTGAGCCCTCAGTGTAAGAACTATGCAAAGCAAGGCCCTCAATGTGGATAAAAACTGTCCCTTCATGTATAGAATGCACACAAGGGCATTTCATTCCCAAATTAGATGAATTTTAGGAGAGAGTGTTTTTATATCAACTCAGTTCTGATCATTTCTCATACACTGGCATTCTAAATGAAACTCAGAAAACAAAAGAACACAGAAACTGTGAAGTAGGTTTTACAAAAACCAAACTTCCACCACCAGCAAATGAGGAGTTGCCTATGTCGGCTAGTTTTGAACCCATCCCATAGCCTTCTTGGTTTTTGAACTCACTCTTCACCTGTTGCAGCTTCCTCGAGTGTTCTTATTACAAGGATATATCACTAGGTCCAGAGGAAGGGTAGCTTCTTGTGGGTTTTTAACCTCTCAATGTAAAAAAAAAAAGATGTTTTCCTTATTTTCAAATTAAAAACCACACAAATAATAAAATACATAGCAATGAATAATGAGAAGTTTATCACAGCATCAGCACTCACTTCATAGGCAATAAGGAGAAATCTCTGTCTGGGTAATTTCCAGGAATGCAGGTTGATACAAACTTATAACGAGACAAGGCCTAAGGTAGACCAAAAGATGCACCGTTATGGCATCTACGGAATCTTTCCTCATCTATACTGAAGTAAATTCAAGCCTCAGTTGCTTTCACTAAACCCAGATTGACCTAATGCTGATAAAACAGTAATATGATTAATGAATTTGAGTTTTCATGAACAACTTAGATATTATGAGAAAAGAAAATATCAGCATAAAGATATTGTAGAAAAGTCCAATGCGCTCAAATTCTTTTTGAGACTTACATTGCTCTGTGTATTGGCCCCACAATCAATAATACATGTCCAGTTAAAAAATAGAATGTTCTGTTATGACATCCATTTACTTAGACTTTTAAAGCCCTTGTAACAGTACAAGAAAAGGGGGCATTTTTATAACACCACTTACAATATTAAATGAAAAGAAAAATAAACAATTTTCCTTTTATGAAATGTAATTTCTTCTAAGCTTGTGGTAAATGGGCACACTAAATCAAGAAATTTGTTATGTGTACTTGTTAAGAAAAGCCCTAGGAAGCATTTTAAGTAAGTCACAAATAAGCACGAAGAAATGAGACGGGAAATGAAGAGCAAGGCTATTTCTGGTGTCTTCAGGTCATCTGGCTATTTATTTTTCAGAGGAATTATTTTACCTTTACAGATAAAAGGAGGGTCACTGATAAGGCCCTCAACTGAGGGAGTTTGTCCTAGGCAAGTGTTCTCCAACTGATACAGGAAGCCTTCCAGAGAACAAGCATTAAAGAAAATGAAAACTACACATTACATCTAATCATTGGGGGTCTTATTATTACCAGAGAATTGGGAAATGAAAAAAGGCTGATTAATGCAAATCCACAAGAAGGAATCCAACATTTTATAATAAATGGGAAAAGAGATTGGTTGGGACATTATCTTGAAATTTTTACTAAAGTTATCATTGAAATTGTATGTTAATTCTTTGCATGATTAGCAAATTGTTTATTAATAGTGATTTGATAATCAGTCTTCTGTGGTAGAATGTTTTGACAAATAATTCTTCTGTCTCTGTTAGTTAAAGTCTGCAACAATATTCTTTTATTCATCTGTTTTCATGAGGTTTTTTTTCTAAGATTCCTAGATGCTTAAATAGCTTATTTTTTTCAGTTTATATTTTTAACTTGATATTTATGTGTCATGCCAAACTTCATTGTAAGATGTATACAAAATATAATATTCACAGAAAACATAATTTTAAATATACAACACAAAAGAGTCACAATTTTTTGAGTAAGGATTATTGTTTGAATGTTGACTACTTTGTGAATAGACAACTTCTGATAAATCATTTTACATTTGGTGTGCTTTTACTTTCCTATGCAACTTCAGTCCTATTAGAATTGGAATACTGATGGTGACAAGTACTCCTTCCACTATATGAGGAATTGACTGACATACCCATGTTCCAGTAGAGACATAGTTAAGTGGCTGTGTGTGGGTTACAGATGTGATGCAGAAACTTTTCATTTGGTGTCCATGGATACATTTATTGTCCATGCATAGTTCTGTATTTTTGTAGGAAAAGAATAGATGGCTGTTGCTAAGTTCTCAAAGCCTCTATGCCATGAAGTTAAAAATTACTGTCTAAATGTTTTAAATTATTTTGGACACAGAGGGCATACCGTCATTCTACTCTGTCTTAAAAGCATCTTTACCCAAGTTTTAATTTTCTGAAATTACACATTCTGAATGGAGCATTAAATTTATTAGCTTCCTCTCCAGAATTATCAAATCTGTGCCAAGTCCTTATCTTACCCAATACCATGAGATCTCAGTTTCATGAACAAGCAGTATTACTTCAGGAGAATGGAAGATGGTGTCAGATCAACAACATCACCTGAGAAAGTCTTAGAATATCACAAAAGAGGACAGTAGAGTCTCAAAAGAAATAATCTTCCAGCTAGAATAGTATGGTTCCCATGGGCCACAAAACATTCATTTCCCTGTGATTTGCAAAGTCAGATCTAATTATCACACCTGAGGGAAACTTTTGTCATTATTATTAAAAGTGTTAAATGCCTTCTGGAAAAATATTGAGAAAATCTGTTTTCAAATAACATATTTTAGGTTGAATCAATTTATCTGACTTCAATGGTCATTCCTAGAAATTATAAATTATTTTTACAAATCTAAATTAAGTTATTTTAATACTCCCAAATCAAAGCTGATATATGGTAAGCAAGAGACTATCAATGTCCAGAAGGAGATAGCATTTCATCACTTTTCTTTAGCATAAGGACTTGAAAGTTTTTGATGACATATTGTATACAAAATACTGAATACTTGAATATTTCAGATATCATAACTCAACCAAGAATTATACATTTTGTTATCTATATTCCTATTCTAGTAACAAATATAACCTCTAGTTTATTAACGCATCCTAGATGTATTTGTCTTTACAACTAAATGTAAACAACAGTTACTCACACCTCCTGAAGAAAGGTATACAGATCTATCAACCAAATATCTCCTGAAGAAAGGTATACAGATCTATCAACCAAACGTCTCCTGAAGAAAGGTATACAGATCTATCAACCAAATGTCTCCTGAAGATATTTGCCCACTTATTTTCTTTGATCATATGGTTGATAGTGATCCCCTCTATTAATTCCCCTTGTATCTATCTTGTGCATTTTACATGCTGCATTTCCCCTCAACTTCGCAATCATCTTTGCTTTCTCTGAATTCTTCTATTTTCACAACTTATGTTTAGATTTCAATTCTGCACGTTCTCTATCCTTTGGTTTTGTTTTCACGTTGTCTTGTTAAGTGTCTCCTCAAAAATTAGATCATGTACTTCTCATCTGCTCTACTTTTTCTCAGGGCCCAGCACAGTTCTGACTATTGCCCCATCAACACTGATTGATTCATGAACATTCATTAAGATGTAGTTATATGCCAGATATAGCAATATATGTGTTGATAAATTCCCAAAGTTTAGACAAGTTCAAGAATAAAAGCACAAATGAAGTACTGTACATTCAAATACTTGCATTGCACTAACTGGTAATTAAAAGGAAGACCATAGGGCACTCTACGTTTCAGGGGAAAAATAACTTTATCTTTTATTCACATTTGAATAAAATAAAAAGTAATTCCAGCTAACAGATTATCAGTTGGAAATCTAATATTTAATATGTTGTGTTGACTGAGTTTTCTGTCCCACCCAGTCCTTGTCCTGCATGGTTCCTATAGTTGTTAAGTCCCAAAGAAATCACATAGAGGTCTACATTAGTTATAAACTGATTGGTCCATTAGCTCAGGCTTCTTCTTAACTCTTATAACTTATATTAGCCCATTATCCTTGCATATGTTAGCCACATAGCTCAGTACCTTTTTCAGTGAGGCAGTCACATCTTGTTTGCTCTGTGGCTAGGTCAGGACTGTGTCCTCTTCCCAGAATTCTCTTGTTCTCATTGACCCACCTCTACTTCCTGTCTGGTNTTAACTCTTATAACTTATATTAGCCCATTATCCTTGCATATGTTAGCCACATAGCTCAGTACCTTTTTCAGTGAGGCAGTCACATCTTGTTTGCTCTGTGGCTAGGTCAGGACTGTGTCCTCTTCCCAGAATTCTCTTGTTCTCATTGACCCACCTCTACTTCCTGTCTGGTTGTGCCTCCTATACTTCCGGCCTGGCTACTGGCCAATCGGCGTTTATTTAAAATATAATTGACAGAACACAGACCATTGTCCCACACCAATGTAGTCAATGTTTGAGATAACCTTTATGAATAAGAAATTTATATCTCACATTGGACATGGTGACAAATCTCTACCCGGATAAATGTTTCAAGTATGGAGAAATTTTATACTTTAGTTACTAAAATTGATTATCTTAGATCTTAATAATAATATGCCCTACCTACACTATGTACATGTGCATTTGTATAAAACAGGTGAGACTGAGGGCCATGTTCTGGAGCAGAGCCCTCATCGTGTTCCTTATCTGAAGAGAACATAGATACATAAATATGTAAGATGTTCAGAATTAGGCTCATTGAACTGATTTTAAAATGTCAGGATCTAATTTTAGAAAATAACATTTTTAGAAACATTCATTGTTTTATTTTCAAAAATTCTCACGTTATTACAGACTGAGTTTCAAATAAGTGAAAAAATATTCATTTTATACTAAATTTCCCAACAAGAGTCCAACCATACATAATATGTCCAGCAGACAATGAAAAGGAAATTATCACCCAATTTGTTAGTCTTGATTCTTTAAAAAACGATGCTATAGGACATGACACAGGATATGGAAGCGAGAGGAGAGTGGCATATTGCAGTCTCTTTAAGGACTATAGTTCCAATAATATCTTATCATGTCATTGCTCTGCAGGTATCACACTAGAGCCATTATTAAGTAAACCCCTTTCCAGGAAAATCAAATTTAAAGAAATCTGGACTCTGTAGACAAAGGAGGAAACGAGACTGTGCTCTTCAACGATTTTTAAACACCATGTTTCTTCTTCCCTCGGACTTGCCCTTTGCTTCTAATCACCACCCCCTCCCGCCATGGGCAACATAATTCCTTTCAGAGAATTAAGAAAAAATAACGTGTGAAACGCAGATCATGATTGCATAGCACCAACATGGCGTTTCTTCCTGGTTGATGACTGGAGCCTGTTTGTGGTTTATAGTTCATCACCATCCTCGGAGCTGAAGCTGCTTCCACTGCTCGCTTTGGAAACTGCAGGGGAAGTGGCAGAGAGGAGAGGGTCTGTTCCAAAGGGGCACATTGTATCACTTAGTAGCATGCCGTCCAATCTTTGCTCCTCTTTCAAAGCCGCACTAAACGATAAATCTGTGAAGTGGGACAAAGGGTCAGAGAAGGACACAGCTTGCTCGCAGAACTCCGGGCTTGTCCCCTGAGACGGAGTCAGTTGTTGGCAGCAGCCCACTACTGAGTTCTTCTCAGGATGGATCTGTTGTTTGGTGAGGTGGGGACTGAGATCAGCCGGGCTGAGTGAAGTCAGCATTGGCAGACCGTGCGCCCGTGCTTGTATCTCTAGTTCCTGCAATTTCCAATAAGAAGTTATAAACTGTCAAATAATGTGGTGGAAAAGTTGACGTAATTATTGAAATCAAACTGGAAAGAAAAACAAAAAATTAGCTAATGAACAAAATGAAGAGGACGGCAAACTACAGACATTCTGCAAATAAAGAAATCTGGTACACTTGCAATACCTAAAACTACTTAAATTAAAGAAAAAAGTCCTCACAGTGTCTGTAGACTACATGATATGTGATGGTATCATAGCTGCTTGGGCTAAATAGTGCACTACACAAATGTGGAATGTCTTCCACTTATTCCTCCTGCTATAACTCAAGAGCATTTCACTGAAACTGGGTAAAGTGTATGGCTTGACCATGTGCCTGTCTGCATTAAAAAGAGATACAATTATAAAGCCCATATTTTAATATTTTGTTACACATGATTAGATAAAAGGTAAAATGTAAACTGGTAAAATATGCCTTGAGCCAATGAAATCCCTAACAATGTCACTAAAGAAATTAAAGAGGAGGGAGAAATTTAGTGTCCAAAATCATCTTACGGAAGCAAATACTTCTCTTGGTTGTTCTGTTTCTGTTTTCCAATGTGTGAGATAATACTCTGTGTGTAGCAAATGAGCATCATTTTCTGCATTTGGTAATTGGTTCTCACCCATTCTGTGTCTATTTAAGTCATTTTGATCTTTGATCTCCAATTAAAATCTACTGGAAACAACCCAATTCAGAAGCTTTAAAAGGCAGTAAATTATTTTTCCAAAGGGGGGAAAAGTTGTTAATAAGCAAATGTATAAGTGAAACCAGTGAAGAAAAGCAGTGACGAGTTAGTTATATGTTCTCTGTGCAGCTCACGGCAACCATCTCATGACAACCTGAATCCGGAGCACAAGCTGCCGGTTAGCCTGTTCTAATTTCTTCTGTCTGTGTTCTAACTCCCGGGCTCTCTGTTGTTCTTTCTGTAGCCACTTGATGTACTCCACTGATGCCTTCAGAATGGTTCCTTTGTTCCAGCGCATATCACTGTAGGAGAGGGAGATAACCTTTTCACAATTGTGCATGTCAGCAGAATTCATAAGAACTTACAAAATCTTTTACATTAATATGAAATAATGATTTACATGACTATTATTCACTCTTAGATATTATTGCTTCTGAATAGAAATTTTAATAGAATAGTTAAGAAGCCCTTATATAGTAAAATTAATCCCAGAATGAAAATAAGTGTCAAAAGAAAGTAATAAAGTGACTTTTTGTGGGAGAGCTAAATGCAATATCATGATTCTACCATTACAGTTTTTATATTTTTAGTGAAAATTGCTTTTATTATTAACTCTAAGATTAAAATCTATGTGCAGGATTTCTACATTAATGAACTTTCAAATGTACATTTCTGACGACTTAAGCCTAAATTTTTTAAGATCATTTCAAATGTACCAATCTTTTAACTTATTTCCTAATATGGTTGCTTTTGTTTCTAAGAAAGAAAAAAGGACATTCTCCCCTGAATGGTGATCCTGAGTGGTTGTGAAACACAGCAGAGTTGGGCAACATTGCTTTATGCAACAGAGCAAGCTTCCTGAAACCATTTAATCAATTTTTCTGCATAAACAATAACATCGTTATTTTTAAAGTTGGACTCAGAGCACCATTTTTAAATATTTTAATATTTTTAAAATATTTAAGATAATTAATAGAATCAAGCATTTCTCAAAAATTGTCTAAGTTTGGCATGGAAAAATATGAAAATGCTTTTAATAGAAGAGGAATAATAATATAGAGGTGTAGAAGATGCTAATAACGATCCTAATTTCTGAAAATATTATGGATGTAATGCTGCATGAGAACTATTAATAGCATTAGTAACAAGAGCAAACTAATTACCAAATGTTAATTAAAATGGTTAGAAAATGACGGTGACTGAACCTGAAGTTCACTGACTCTGCTAGATTGGCTGGCCAAGAAAGCTCTGAGACCCTCCTGTCTCCAACTCCCAGTACAGAGATTACAGGCAAGCACATCCAAGCCAAATTTTTATGTGGGTTCTGGGATCTAGACTCAGATCCTTGCACGTGAATAGCAAGTACTATTCACTGAGTCGTGTCTCTCACTCTGAAAATTATTTATACACATAGAGCAAAAATAAACATTTTCTAACAGTTGTTTTTGTTTTACATTGTCTAAGTATTATATTGAAATTAGTCCTAGTTTATATAATTTTTATAAACTAGAATAAAGTTAATAAATTACTCATTATGGGTCAGATGTAGGAATATAAAGTCTGTGAAACAACTATTTGAACATTACTCATGGAAACAGGTTGGGTGGCCATGTCATTAGCAACAACAAATGAAGGAAAGATACATCTTCATCCATTGTGCACAAACGTCTGAAATGTACCAAACCACCTCCGGATTTGCTCATTTTAAATATTATCTACTCAGTTTTCTAGGGCCACCATGACCGTTAAGAGCAATCCTATTCATAGGGATTTATCTCATGGTAGAGTAATTATGGAAAGACAAGTCATTTCTGTTGTTGAACTAAGAGGTAACTGTAACTGAGAAATACTGTGTGCTCCTGAATCAGAACTCTTAAGTAGTAGCAGGAACCCTATGGAACCTTATTTTTTGTTTCATTTCCTCCCCTAGGGGGAAGGGCATATGAAGGAGGAAGAATAAGAAACAAAGGACATGGCCCACACCCATGCACATATGACCAACATAAGTGGATCTAGTTGGATAAATAAAATGTATATCTATAATATATAAATGTGTGTATGTAGATATATATTTGACATAATGTTGGAAGGGGAGTGTTGCTGGGAGATGTGGACGTGTTGGGGAAAGAAAATTTCTTTGTATACATGCATAAAATTTCTGAACATAATGGAAAAATCAAAAGCAAAGTACAATTACACTCAAATCTAGATACAAAAGCAGATTTAAATCTAAAATAAATCTACAAAATATAAAATAAATCTACAAAATAGAGAGGGAGAACACAGTACTCTTTTGATTGTAACTGATATCATTTGACTGTTTCTAGAGTTTGCTGCATCTCTTAATATTTGAATAGATAAGGCTTTGTTCTTCAAATGCTTAAAAATGTTCATATATATGTACACACACATATATATACATATACATGGGAATATATGGTTCTCTCTTATAAGATAATCTCAAATATTGTAGGATTAAAAAAATTGAAAAAATATGTTATCATAGAAATGAAGAATGTAAAGGCACGGATAAACAAGGAAGGGAGACATTGTCATTTTATTTTCCATAAAGCAATTATCCTTGAAGACCTTAATATTTTTGGGAGGAGAGTTAAAAGTCTCAAGGTAGGGTCAAGACAATAAGACCTGAGGTGTAAATTAATGTAGGATTTCCCTCAGGTAAAGCTGCAGAAAATGCGTATCAGTTGTCACCTTGTGTGTGACATACACTTTAAAGCAGCAGAATTTTAAAGATTTAATTTATTTATTATGCATATACCATTCTGCCTCCATGTATGCCTGCAAGCCAGAAGAGGGCAACAGATCTCACTATAGATGGCTATGAGCCACCATGTTGTTGCTGGGAATTGCTCAGGACCTCTGGAAGGAATTGCTCAGTGCCTCTTCCTCTGAGCCATCTATCCAGCATCAAGCATTCGAATTTTATAACCAAGAAATGCAGAAAACACCAGGACAAGTCTGATTTGTATTTTTCTCAAATTATTTTTCTCAAGTCTAGTTTGTCTGTATAATTTTCTCTTTTAACTCCATGATTTTGATCTGCAAAGAAATAAAGTTTTCTGAATGTTTTGATATATAAAAATGACAATGCCATTCAGTTCAGCATCTTCAAGGTAGCTCTGACCTCATTCCCCAAAGTTTAGTTTAAAGAGCTGGAAAGTTCCTCAGCAGGAGTAGCTCCACCATGCCTGTGCCCAGGAACATGAGACATTTAGGTGGGCTCCAGGTCTTCTTGCTCACTATACTTGCTTTACTAATCTTCTGTAAACATGTGGCTTCCTCCTTTTTGGGTTTGTTTGTTTCTTGAAACAAGGTTCATCATGTGACTTGAGATTAACTAAAAGTAACTATGTAGCCAGAATTGGCCTTGGACTCAGTAAGCCTCCTGCCTCTGCCTTCTAAGTAGTAGAATTACAAATGTGAGCTACCACACCCAGCAATTTTCTTGTACTAAAAAAATCCTCATCTTAATTGTTCTCATCTATGTAACAAATTCAACTGAGAGTTATTTATTCAAACTGATAGTCTCTTGATATTTCGTTGTTTTCCAATTGAACTTTTAGTTAGTTTAATGATTACCATAACATAGTAATGCTATTTCTTACTTTTCTTTTTTCAAATGGAATCCTGCCTTCTCTGTATTTTCCCTACAATCTTTCCTTAGTGTTTTTCCTGAAGCTTTTAAAGGATTCATATCAGCATTTAAAATTTAACCAACCAGTCCAAATTGTTTCATAGACTAGTCATTCCTGATGTCTTCGGACCCAGCGTCTACTCTAGTAAAATCCTTTTCAAGACGCTAGATTCTAGATTCAACCATGGCATCCTCATTGCTGAACCCCAAAGAATACTGAAGTCACTGGTGAGATCTCAGTAACGCAGGAAATGAAATATCCTAAAGCAAAATGTAGTGTTCAGGTGTTTGAATGACATGCTAGAAGTCATATATAGATATATATTCACCATTCAGTATGTTCACAGGAAGATCTTAATGTTATTTGTCAACAGATAGCATTATGAAAAATGAGAGTCAGTAGAACTGATGATCATAATGAAGAAAAAGATACTTAAGAATCCATAGAGTGAAGGTTTCTCAAATATCTTTTCTTTTATCTAAGTCTGTGAGAGATAGATTTTCCATATTCTAGGCTAAAATGAGATAAACAATAGCCATAGACAGTTTTGGTCAATAGTTTCTGTGGCTGTAATCATTCTCACTCATTTATATGTGGTTTTTGTCTGACTTGGGGACAATAATGGCAGAGTTAAATCACTGCACTACAACCTACATAAAACATAAGGCTTGATATATCTGTTGGAAAAGCTTGTCATATGCTATACAATGAGTTAAACCAGAAAGAATTAGAATATCTAAACAACTATAATATGTTAAAGATTACAATACTTCAGTCTTTATAATGTGTTCTCATATACCTTACTGATATGTTTATAAGAACAATTATAAAGGAAAGGCAATTAGTTACCATGGTTTTCAGATTTACATTTTTAAATTTTGGGGTACATGGAGGGGAGAGCTGGCTCAGTGGTTAAGGTACTTATTGCAGAGGACCCAAGGTTGATTCTCAACACCCACATAGTAGTTGACAAATGCCTAAAACTCTATTATCAGGGGTTCCAATGCCTTCTACTGTCCTCTGTGGCATTAGACATTTACATGGTCCATATATGTACACACAGGAGAAATATTCATACATATAAAACATGCATGTATTTTATTCATAAATGTATTTATATTCATACCTAGAAAACAACAAAATAAATAAATCTAAAAATAAATAAGTTTATTTGTGTGCCTGTCTGTGTGAATGTACACAGTGTGTGTCCAAGTGCCTACAAGTGCCAGAAGATGCTGGATGCCTTGATGGTTAGTGACAGGCAGCTATGAGCTGACCAACATAGGTGCTGGAAATGGAACTCAGTTGCTCTGGAAAAGCAGCAACCATTCTCAACCAGACTCAGATGAGTAAAAAGAAGAGTTCTACATTTAGTGGCTTTAGTAGGTTTGAATTATTATCTCTAGAACCCAAACTTGGTCTGAGTGCTTCAGTTCTCTCTGCTGGGTTGGGTCCTTCTGCCATGCTCACCTTGAAGCCTGTACTTTCCAGTGTGCTAATGAAGATACATATCTCACTCATTTCTAACCTGAGTTATTTGATTGTCCAGATAAGTTATAACAATTAGATTTAAGGAAAGACTATTTAATTTCTCACAAGTATCACTTTATCAAACACTCTCCTTTCTAGATGGGGAAATTGTTGATAATTGGGGAGATCATATTTGAATCGTCATTCAAGCTGCAGATAATGACTTTGATTTTTGTACAAATGCTCTACTTTCAACATTGAAATTTTGATTAGTTATTTCTTGATATTTACAATCTCAAATTGTATATATCTGGCTTTGTGTTTGCCACCAAAATCTGGTTGGCATCAGTCATCAGTATTTTACAATTCTACTTTAGCATGTGTATCTCTAGAGCCTGAACATATTTGACATTGTGACAATTTACTTTTAATGTTCATATAAATCTTAAGTTGGAAGCAATGCTATTATCATAAGTTGAATATCCTAGTCATTATCATAAACAGCTTTTGACACTATCATCAAATTGCCAATATTGTTAGTATGCAGAGAGCCACTGTGATCTGAGGGCAACTCACACACTTAATTTGACTATCAGAAGGATGAGGCCAGGGAATGTCTTGATGCTGAAATAGATATTTCAAAGGGAGACCAGAAGAAGACTTATCTTTGCCGTAAGATGCTTTGTTTCCTGGTCATTGGATCTGTCCTCCCTTTTCCCACCCACCCATTTGTGGGACACTGAAACTACAACATTATTGTGCAAATGATTTTGAACTCACGGATCATTAGACTTTGGAATAAGAGTGCCAAGCTCCTTGATTCGGTAATTAATATTATACCTTCTTCTTCTTTCAACTATTAAGAAAGAAATATTATTGATTATTCTCATTAAAACACAGTTCACTGTTGGTCAGCTGTAAATTTAATAATCTTTAAAAAATGGTAAAGAAGATATTCCCAGTTAGTCAAAGGACAGTTTTTAATAAAAAGATAAAAATTCAAATATGTCTTATACCAGCAGGAAAATTTATAATAATGGAATTGTGAATGTATACTTCATAACATGATAAAATATTTTGCCCCAAATTGCTTTTATTTTTTGAATCCACTCACATTACTATATACATTTATACATATATATGCATATATATGCATATGCTTATCCTGTTTTGTTGATAGCTCACTCATACACATAATGGCAGAGTATTAGTGTAATCTTTCAAGGTCATTCACCATGCTTTACTTTTCTCATATACTCTCAACGTTTAGTACATTGCAAATATATGTGATAAGTTAACAGTAACTGCATCTCTTGGGATGGAGAGTTGGCTTAGCGGTTAAAAGCATTTGTTGTTGCCAAGAACCAAGGTTTGACTCCCAGTACCCACATGGAAGTTCACCGTCTCCTTGGGTATCAGGCATATATGTGGTGCAAAACACTCATACACACAAAATAATAAGAAAATAAATCTAAATAAATAAAAAAATAAAATTTTAAAGAAGTCAGATGGTGGTGGCATACACCTTTAATCTCATCACTCAGGAGGCAGAGACAGGCATATCTCTATGAGTTCAAGGACAGGCTGGTCTACAGAGTTCCAAGACAGGCAAGGCTACACAGAAAAACCCTGTTCTGAAAAACTAAACAAGAAAAAAAAAAGGAAAAGTAAAATATATATTGGCTTGGCCTACATAGGTGTTAACTAAATGTATGTGACTACTAGTTGCTTTTCTCTAAATTAGCAGTTATTTAGTGTGTGTGTGTGTGTGTGTGTGTGTAGACATACATACAATAGCATGTGTAGAAGTCATAGGACATCTTATACTGACAGGAACTCTCCTCGCACTGTATGGATCATGGCGATCAAACTCAGGCTGTCAGACTTGGCAGCAGTGCCTTCGCCCACTGAGCCACCTCACTGGTCCTATTTCCTTAATTATAAGGTTTTTTTAAACTCTTGCTTGAGTCAGACATATCTGGTTGGATTGTTGAACATGTTTTTACCTCACCAACGAATTCTGATTCATGTAGAATCAGTATATGCACATCCAAAATGTCATTAGGTGAGGCTGTTATTACATGAACAATGTTAGCCATTCAAGAACTACAGATAGCAGCTCTTCAAAATTTCTTGCTGTTTATTTTTCTATATTTATATTCTATATATTTTCCTATATTGGCCCTATATAATATTTTTGCAGTAGATTATACATACAAAGTATTCAGGGAAATTTGTGCAAAAAAAAGCCATAAAAGAGAAAAGTATACTTCAAAAACATTGTAAAACACCTAAATAGTGCCTGCTTGAGAACTAAGACCTGCTGCATGAGAAGAAGAAAGTGACTAACAAAGACCATTTGCCTTCACACATCCTTCTCTGCAAAGCCAGGGACCATTAGTGAGCTTCATCTTTGGGGACAGTACATTCAAATCAGAGTACATGCAATCACTGAGTTTGTTTGCCTTTTCACTAATCATTCTGCTTCTTTGTACATGACTTACAAAGCAGCTAAATATTTCTACATAAGTAAGCAAAAGTAAAACTGAGAGAAAAGCACGTATGCTTTTCAGAGAAAATTCGATGACAATTCTGTGTTCACATACTTTATCTCTATATCACCAATGAAACATGCAACACCAATGAAGCAAGTTCATGATTTTATCTCAAAATACACTAGTTTTAAGTTTGTCCAAAGTATTTCTCCTAACTCCACATTGTGCATTCTTTCAAAAACTACTTTCTTCTTCTTAGATATTACTTATAACATTTTAAATGAGCAATTACAGCTTTAGTTGCTCTTGAATAAACAAGTTATTTGTAAACTGCAAAATTTCACTGTCATTATGATTTTGGCATATTCCATCAAGTCTAATCCCTAAATCCACTAGCATTCTACTGGCATTCAGTAGACTACTTTTGCATTCTCTGGCCACACAAACACCAAGGAAGACCAAGACCAAGAGAATCCTATTGAATGGCCCTCTGACTAACTTGCACAAGAACTTTCCTCTTTCACTCCAAGGCTCATTTCCAGGCCCAGGACAAGCTATGACCTAAACTCTCCTCTCCTGAGGGAACGAGCTCCCCCCTTTAACTGTGTGTTGTCAAAGGGTTACATATGTTTGGAGCAGAGTGGTAACTCAGGTTCAAAGCTACTGACGGCATAAAATAGAAAGACACAAGAAATATGCTGCAAGTTAAAGGCTTGCATCAATATTCTCAGGCCAAATCCAGGGATCCTGGGAATTTCAATCCACTCTTGGCTTTCCAGGTTTTAATAAAGATTTAACATTTTCAATTTTTATTTTTAACTTTTACATGTTTAGGCAGCAGATAAAGGCAACCTCCTTTGTAGTTTTGCAATGGCTTCTCATGTTCTGTAGTTTTAACTGTTTTATATTTGTCATATATAAATACACAACACTAAATTTTTAACATTGATTTACCACAAAATAAAATGACTTAGCATGAGAATCCAGTTACATAACACTTTGATAAGACATATAGCAGACACCAACCATACTATCCATTAAAAAAACTGCCTACATAGAGAACAGAAGGAGAGACAAGGGCAGTAACTTCATGGGACCTATGGCTCCCCAGTATATTAACTAATAGAACCAATCATCAGCTCTGCCCACTCATGTTCCCCCTTACCTCACATTCTAAATCAAAGTTGTCTGCAATGCCCTTGAGAACTAAGGGAACCCAAAGGTTATGGCTCAAAAGAGTTGGAGCAAGAGCCAGCTCTGCTCACCGTCAGTTAACTGTTACCAGTCCGATGTGGCAGTTGCAATAAGAACTGTCAAGGGTTTCGCATGTTCATACAGAAAGAATTTCAGTCCATTGCACATATGAAAATTGCTGGTTTGACTTGCAGCTTTACTCTTTCATTTTCATTGTTACTCTTTCTCTGTTGAGACTTGTGTCTCAGAACAAAGCTGCTTCACACTCAATTAGTGGAAGTCACTTGAAATACTGAAACTCTTAAGACAAGACTGAGTACTGTAAACCCCAGCCTTGCTGATAATCTACCCCTCTCAGCTGCATTTCTCCAGGTCCTATGACTGGTTGTCTGAGTCAAAATGGCCTAAAGAAGGCATGAAGAATTCAACATTACGCCATAAGCCACGCCTTTCAGTTAATGTATCATAGAAAAGGAAGGAACAAGTTGATACTGAAAAACAAGAATGTGTACTTGTTTCTGACAACATGAAGTACACTTTATAACCAGTTGCTTCTTTCAATCTATGAGCTGGTGAATCACAACACTGCTCAAATGTAACCAAAGGCACTCCTCTCAGTCAAGCATGCCCTGCTCAAGAAGGGAGGGTCAAGAGACCATTCAGCTTGCCTCGTTTCATGAAAACGCCAAACTTTTTCAAAATTCTCAAGGTTTTCATGTCTAAAATTGGCTCAAGTAGCTAGTAAGCATGGACAATTAATTTCAATAATCCAATTTCAAGCAGCAATGGTACGACAGCAAAAGACTACTTTACTCTGCATACATTTCCTCTTGGATTAATTTTGGCTGAAGAAAAAAGCAAACACACTCACTGAGGTTGTGGTTGTCCTTTTTCTGCCTCTCTTTCGCCAAAGCTCTAGTGTCGGTCTCTGAACAAAAGAAACAGTTGATACACAGTTCAGTTCTGCTCTGAAGCCTTTCTCTGCAATGTTCAGAAACACTCGGTAGGAAAAGAGGATTGCTTGCTCTAGAATGCTGCAATAATATGCTTGATGCCATATGAAGAAATAGAGGGCAGGAGATGCTTTGGTAAAAGACAATGGCAAAGTCTTTAAGACCTGGAGAAGCAAAAACCTTATCTGTTTCTATAGCTTTTCATTTTACAGTCAAGTGGTCAATTATCAGACTTAGGGTCTCAGGCTCCTCACCTGGGAAACAAATATAATACAACAGCTACCTGAGAAACAATGGAAGGGTTTGACAGGTACGTGGCATGGAAATGCTAAACTCTTCATTAATGTCTACTATTATTTCCATAATTTTGAGATTCAGAAATTAACTTTGTGTCACCCAAAAATATTTATGATTGTCACGTCAAAGGAACTGGAAATAGTTATACATCTCAGATGTGCATGTCAAAAACATCTTAGCACTCAGGAAATAACAAAGGTTCACTACAGGCTGGACTGGCTGGTCATCAACTCTGAAAAGTGTCCAAAATAATTCTGACTCCATGGTCTTCATAACATGGATAGTTCCTTCACCATTATCAGCATCGATTGGGATTACGATACCACCAGAATGTTAAGGAAATGTCCTTGGTGGCTCTAAAAGCTACTTCTATTGTGCTGTCTATAGGACCTTCTGGAGAGGTGCACACAGTTACAAAGCAAGACTACTTGTCAATTTACAGCATTTTCACACCCTAGGCTAATACCAGCTTTGGAATGTATTGTCTAGCCCAGTCATACATCACAGACTATACTCTGCATGGTTCCCAGAGTGACTCATAAGAGACTCTGAGTCACAACAATTGACTAAACTTCTCCTGAATCCCTGGGCCAAGAAGATGGAATCAGAATGTTAACGTTTGAAAGAAGAATATGAGCAGCTCCTAAAATGCCGAACCCATTCAACTAAAATGTGAATGATATTGACCTATTGTTTAGTGATATTAAGAAATGATAGATCTACTCTCGACACTTACCTCTCCCTTTTAACTATTTTGACCATACTTTAAGAAACTATTCAGCATGACACTATGTCATTCATATATATGCAACTCATAAAAAGTTAAAAGGCTAAATGTTTTTTGTCATTCATATATATGCAACTCAAAAAGTTAAAAGGCTGAACTTTTAAAATCAGCATTACCTGCAATTTCCTTTTTCATGGGCAGGATGCTTGGACAGGAAGCATTCATTAGATTTGTGTTAACTGGAGAAATTCCCTGCTCATCAGTGTAAACATCCAAAATACTACCAGATAACTTAAAGAAAAAAGAGAAAAGATCAACTAATTAATGCCACTGTAGACATACATATATTTATGTATACCTTAAATCCCTCGTTATAAATTTATCACTTTGTAATGATCATGACAATAGAAACCATTAGTTTTAAACAGAAAATATACATTTACTACTGCAGTGATATTTTGTTTGTGTTTTAACAAATAAAGCTTGCCTGAAGGTCAGAGTGCAGAGCTAAGCC
>LOJH01001323.1:1685-19023 GCA_001685095.1 Ellobius talpinus
ACTAGCTCTTGAAGACCAGGCTGGCCTCAAACTCACAGAGATCCACCTGCCTCTTCCTCCTGAATACTGGGATTAAAGGCATGTGCACCACCACCGTCCGCACATTTCAAAAATTTTAAATTAGATTTATTCATTTATTGCTTTTCGGCTTTTTCGGCTAAGATCAAGTGCAGATTTGTTTATGATTTTATGTGTGAGGGTTTTGCCTGTATGTTTATTTGGGCACCATATGATATGCATGGCTGGTGCCCAAGGAGGTCATTGGATCCTCTGGAACTAGAGTTGCAGGTGGTCGTGAGCCACCATGTGAGTACTGGGAACAGAACTCCCGTCCTCTGCAAAGGTGATCAGTGCATTTCACCACTGAGCCATCTCTCCAGCCCCAAATAAATACATTTTTTTAAAATCAAAAGTCACCTCAGCAGCAGCCCCTCCTCTGCCTTGACCACATCCTAGCTTCAACTACTGCTGTTGCTTCTGTTATCCAAAGCCTTGAGCTTAGGTTTCTAGATCTTCACTCCAAATACCTTACATCTGACCATACCCTAGCTGTCCACCCCTCGTGGCCAAGCTGTTCCCAGCCCATCTGTGGCACCCTTCCTCCGTACCCCAGTGTCACACTTCCTATAGTAAAGTCGGTCCCAGCCTTGTCATCCTGGGCTTTGAGATTGCTTCCTGAGTTAGCTTTCCCTCTCAGCCAGGTGACAGACTCTGAGGGCCAGAGACCATGGTTTATGTTTGGTCTGTGGTTGCCCAAAGACCCACACAGCTCTCATCACACAACAGACACCCACTTAACAGCTGACTGTCAGCTCAGTGTAGTAGTTAAGAGTGGAGCCGAGTCATGCTGCCCAAGTTTGAGCATCAGCCCGCCTTCACAGACTGTGTGCTTTACACAAGTTAATTATCTCCTGGTCTCTCGATGTCCTGATCTGGAAAACAGAGATGATTAATGGCCCTTTGTTTACATTTTTTGAGTTACCATTTATGAAGAACTCGAAATAGCACTTGGTGCTTATTAAGCATTAAATAAGCATTTGTTAAATGTGTGTATTGATCATGCTGACTGAAAGCAGAGCCTTGAAAATCTGCTTGTGGCTGGGCAGTGGTGGTGCGTGCCTTTAATTCCAGCACTCAAGAGGCAGGAGGATCTCTTGAGTTTGAAGCCAGCCTAGTCTACATAGTGAATTTCAGTATATCCAGGGCTCCACAGAGAAACCCTGTCTCGAAAATAAATAAACAAATGAAAGAAAACCTACTTGTGGTCTCTCATGTGCATGGGCATTAAAACTATAGGCATCAATTAGGAACTGAACAACTGGATTTCCTTCCTACTCTTAGTATACCCGACTTAACAAAGCCTTGTTGGCAATTTTCAGTCTGCCTGAACATTGGCTGGCAGTTTAAAATGTAGGAAGGCCCGGTTGGTCCTTCATAGAACAAGTATGAGAGAGATACGTCATTTCTTATTTCAATTTTTATTGGAAATGACCCTTTTTGCTGACTCCTCCCCACCCCCCACTTTCCAGAATAAAGGGCGTTTGCAAAGACTTTATCAATACAGAGACGTCATTGCATTTTGAAATCTGGAGACCAGAGTAGAGCTTACCATGCCCGTGTACATCTTAAGAAGCCTCCAGACCCAGGACAAGGAGCTCTGTGTTTTCTACTGGCCTCAGAAACTTTAGAAAGAAGAGCCGGCGAGACAGTGCAGCCAGTAAAAGAGCTTACAGAGTTCCATCCCTGAGACACGCATGACAGAGGAGAGAATTGGCTCCCAGAAGTTGTCCTCTCATCTCCGTGCATGTGCTGTGACACAGCACATGCAAATAAATGCAATTTTTAAAATTTAAAAAGGATAAAATGTGTGTGTGTACAACAGTGATTCCTGTTGCGTATAGGTGATGCCGTTTATTATTCTTTCCTTAAAGCCTTTATCACTTTGCTCTTTGTTGTTATATTTTTGATATTTCAAAAGAGATTTTATGGGGTGTGTGTTATGTGTGTGGCATATGTGCATATGCACATATGTGGATGTGTATGTTCAGTATGCGTGTGCACACACCCATTCAAGTGCATTTGGAGGTCAGAGGAGGATGCCAAGTGTCCTCTATTGCTCTTATTTCCTTGAGACAGGATCTTTCATTGCACCAGAAGTGAACTTTTGACTAAGCTGGCTGGCCAACAAGGTCCCAGGATCCACCTGTCTCCACTTCCCAGCCCGAGGGTTATAGGCACATGCAGCCTGGTTTTTACATTGGTGCTGAGGGTTTGAACTCAGGCCCACATGTTGCATAGGAATCATTCTATATATGAGACCCCTGCCCCAATTCCTCAAAAATATTTTAACATGGTCTTGTGCAAAACTTCAGAAGCACTCAGGTGCAAGTCTGTGTGCCCTCCCAAGCCTTGCTGAGGTTACCTCTGAAGTCACCATAATCCTTCACTGAGCATGCAATGCATGTCTTAGGATGATCATGCATGTAGACACTGAATCTATCCCCTGAGAGGTCCCAGCCTTGCTTTTTTGTTCCCTGCAGCCAACTGTATGGTCCTCTCCTTTAGAACCCTTGGAAGGTAGCCCAGTTGGTAGAGTACTTGTCTAGCATGCATGAGGCCTAGAACCACATAAACTGGCTGTGGTGAGCAATGTCTACAGTCCAAGCACCTGGGAGGTAGAGGCAGAAGGACCGAGGAATTCAAGGTCAGCCTCAGCTGGTTTGAAGCCAGCTGGGCTACATGGGACAGTCTCACAAACAAACAACAGTGACAAGAAAAATCTTAAAAGCTAGAGGATGCTTACCTGGTGGCTATAGCTGGGATCTGACTACAGGAACAACTTCACTGACCAATGCCGAGAGCTTATGCAGCATCTGCTCTCACAGCCTTACGCATCCTTGTGGTCGCACATCAACACAGAATTCTAGAGCTGGTAACTGACACGGTCACACATCAACACAGAATTCTAGAGCTGGAAACTGACACGGTCACACATCGACACACAATTCTAGAGCTGGAAACTGACACGGTCACACATCGACACACAATTCTAGAGCTGGAAACTGACACGGTCGCACATCGACACACAATTCTAGAGCTGGAAACTGACACAGTCGCACATCGACACAATTCTAGAGCTGGAAACTGACATGGGGAGTGGATTAATTTGACCTCTATCCATAAATTGCTCTCCTTGTTTAGATTTAAGTTGCATAGTATTTTCAATTAATATTTAAGAATTAAGCGAAGCTTGCTGTCTTATTGGTGAGCTCTGTCCTTGGGGAGATAGTTATGATTAGATACTTATCCCCCCCTTTTCATTCAATGTCTTTAAAGCAACTTGGGCTGAGGAGATGGTTCAGCAGTGGAGCGTGTATTACTCTTGCAGAAGACCTGGTTCAGTTCCCAGCACCCACATGGCAACTCATAACCATTTGTAACTCCAGTTCCAGGGGATTTTACGCCCTCTTCTGGCCTCTGCCACTACTGCATGCACTTGAGGCACAGACATACCTGCCGGCAAAATAACATACACATAAATAAAGATAAGTCTTTAAGAAAACAACCGCGTATGGTGGTGCACACCTTTAATCCCAGCACTCAGGAGGCAGACACAGGCAGATCTCTGTGACTTCAAGGCCAGCCTGGTCTACAAAGCAAGTTCCAGGATTGTTACAGAGATAAACCCTGTCTTGAGGGGAAAAAAGAAAACAGAAAAGAAAGAGAAAACAAATGTATTAATAAATATTGTATGTTTATCAATATACAATAAGACACATATTTTAACTTTTTGAAATTAAAATGTATCATTTCCCTCCTCTTTCCTTTTTCCAACTCTTCCAATGTACCCTCCACCTTACTCTCTCTCTCAAATTTATAGCCTCCTTTTCTATAATTGTTGCTCTATGTGTGTGTGTGTGTATTCCTAAATATATAAATACAACCTGTTCAGGCCTTATAATCATCTACTTGTATGTATATGATTTTAGAACTGATCATTTAGTATAGGATAACCAAGTGGAAACTACACATTTTTAAAAATATATTTTATTATGTACACAGTGCTCTCTGTCTGCAAGTTTACCTGCAGGCTGGAAGAGGGTGCCAGACCTTACTACAGATGGCTGTGAGCTACCATGAGGTTGCGGGGAACTGAACTCAGACCTCTGGAAGAGCAGCCAGCGCTCTTAACCTCCGAGCCACCTCTCCAGTCCCAAAGCTGCACATTGAAAAGCATATGGTTTTGTACCTTTTGATATATTTATATGCTGGCATACTGGCATGGCATTCCAATTACTATAAGAACCACATCTGTCATCCTTTCCCAGGGTTTCTTTATAGCTTTGTAAACTTTCCAACTACTTCTGGCCTCTCTCGCCCCAGATAATCACTGACCTTTCTGCTGTCAATATGTGTTAATTCCCAGCACTTCTGTATAAATGGGATAATGGAACAGGTATCCTCACTCTCCCCCTTATCTGCTTTCTGGCTTCGTCCTGTTAAGTTAGGGGCTATCACAGAAGATGCTACTATGAGCATCTGTGCCTATGCGTTCATACAGACAGGAGCTACCATTTCCCTTTGGGAAGTACCTCGCAGAGAATGTGTCGGTCACACCGTGGGTGTGTGTTTGGCTTTTTAGGAGATCATCAAACTGTTCCCACGCTGCTTGCAGCATTTCTGTTCCTCCCGGCAGATGCTCTTCCTCTTCGCAGCCACCCATTACGGTCCATTTGTTGAATTTCAGCCATTCTAATGTGTGGTGCGACTTGTTGTACTGTTAATTTCCATTTCCCTAATAATTGTGGCTGAATATTTTTCCATCTCGTCTGCCTGCGTGTATCTTTGGTGAAGTGTCTGATGCCTTTTGCAAGTTTTTGGGTTATTGGAGCATGATTTTTTTTTTGTTTGTTTGGTTTGGTTTTTCCAGACACAGTTTCTCTGTGTAACATCCCTGGCTGTCCTGGAACTCACTCTGTAGATCAGGCTGGAACTCACAGAGATCCGCCTGCTTCTGCCTCCCAAGTCCTGGGATTAAAGGTGTGCACCACCACTGCCCGGCTGAAGCATGATTCTTACCAGGTTGCAAGAGATGTTGATGTGGTCTACTCCTTTGTTGAAGATACACCTTGAAAATATTTTCCTCCGATTGCTTGTTTAATCATAATACTGGCTTTTATTTATTTATTTTTTGTGTGAGATGTGTGAGTGCAGGCACACAGGTACCACAGCATTCATGTGGAAGCCAGAGGACAACCTTGGGTGTTGTCAGCCCCTGCCTTCTATCTTGTTTGGGACAGAATCTCACTTGTAGCCCTGGCTGGGCTCAAACTCACTACCTAGACCAGATTGGCATAGAACTCACAGAGATCAACCTGTCTCAGCCTCCCAGATGATGGGACTAAAAGTGTGTGTAGCTTGTTTTTTTAATCTTTGGGGGCCCACCATTCAGCTCCCAAATAAATACACAGAGACTTATTCTTACTTAGGAATGCACAGCCTTAGCTTGGCTTGGTTCTAGCCAGCTTTTCTAATTTAAATTATCCCATTTCTCTTTAACTATGTTTTTGCCTCTGGGCTTTCTACCTTTCTTTATTCTATTATTTCTTTCCTTCTTACTCTGTGGCTGGCTGTGTGGCTGTGTGACTGGCTCCTGGCGTCCCTCTCTTCTTTTCTCCCTTCTCACTCTCCCAAACCTAGATTTCTCCTCCTACTTATTCTCTCTTCCTGGCAGCCCCGCCTATCCTTTCATCTACCTCGCTATTGGCCATTCAGCTCTTTAGTAGACCAATCAGGTGTGTTAGGCAGGCAAAGTAACACAGCTTCACAGAGTTAAACAAATGTAACATAAAAGACTGCAACACATTTTTATATCATTAAACAAATGTTCCACAGCAGAAACAGATGCAACACATTTTAAAATAATATTCCACAACAAGTGTGTGCCACCACAGCTGAATGACACAAGAGGTTTTTGTTTATTTGTTTTTGAGACAGGGTTTCTCAGTAGCTTTGGAGCCTGTCATGGAACTCCCTCTGTAGACCAGGCTGGCCTCAGATTCACAGAGATCAACCTGTCTCTGCCTCCCAAGTGCTAGGATTAAAAGAGTGCGCCACCACCATCTGGTAACACTAGAGTTTATTTCTGCAGCATCCACTGAGCAGCTGGCCCTGGACTTCTGGGAGTCTCCCTTCTATGTATCCCATTTTCCCTGTACAAGCTTTAGGGTTACAGATGTATCTGACTTTTATGTGGGTTCTGGGGATTCAAACTCAGGTCCTCATGTCTGTACAGATGACTTTTTCTCTCTCACTGAGTCATCCTCCAGGCCCCTTAACAATGACTTTTAAAGGGCAAAAGTTTTTTTATTTTAATGTTCTATGTTTTGATTTCTTTTTCATCTTCATTTATTTGTTGTAGAATCAAGACGTTTTTATAAAATCCATGATCAGTAAGATTCTCCTGTATTTTTTAAGGTATTATTTTTATTTTATGTGTACAGGTGTTTTCCCTGTGTCCTCGTTAGGTTTCTGTTGCTGTGAAGAGACACCACGACCACGGCAACCCTTATAAAGAAAACCTTTAACTGGGGTGGTTCCCTGACAGTTTCAGAAGTTCAGTCCATTATCATCATGATGGGGAGTATGGTGGCATGCAGGCAAGCATAGTGCCAGAGCTCAGACTGCTACATCTTGCAGGCAACAGGAAGTCATCTGAGACACCAGGCAGTATCATGAACATAGGAAACCTCAAAGCCTGCCACCACAGTGACACACTTCCTTCAGTAAGGCCACACCCACTCCAACAAAGCCACACCTCCTAATAGTGCCACTCCCTCTGAGGTTATGGGGGCCAGTTACATTCAAACTACCACATCTTGCATGTATGTGTGTGCACCATGTTCATGCCTGGTACTCAAAGTCAGAAGAGGACATCAGATCCCCCGAGACTGGAGTTACAGATGGTTGTGAGCCACCATGTGGATGCTGGGGATTGAACCCAGGTCCACTGGAAGAGCAGCCAGTTCTTAACAGTCAAGCTGTCTCTCCAACCTCCCTGTATTTTCTTTCAGTCTATTTTCTGGGCTTGAACTGAATGCCACAAGCTTTGCAAAGAATAGAGATGGGTCACCTCATGGCTCTGGAGGTTAGAAATTCCAAGAGCATATACTGAATTTGTTGAGGAGCTTTTGTTTGCTATATCATAATGTAGCAAAAGCCATCATGTGGCAAGAGAGAGCAGTTGTGCTGGACTGGTCATTCTGGCTCTATTAAAAGCCACTGTTGTTAACATGGTCCTATCTTCATGACTCCATTCAGCCCTAATATTTCCCAGAGGCTCTGCCTCCAAAACCATCAGCATAGGAATTTAAGGATTATACTTGTAACGCATGAACTTTTCTTGTTTGTTCTGTGAGACAGGGTCTTGGGTATACAGCACAGTCTGGCTTTGAACTCTCAATCTTCCTGCCTCTACCTTCCACATACTGGGATTATAGGCATGCACCCCTACAGCTGACCAGCATGTGACTCTGGAGAGACATTCAGGTCATTACTGTTTTCTTCTATAATCTTAGCCTCAAATAAGTAGACCTGTGGCCATTTGAAATTAGTTTTTCTGCATAGCACATGGTAACGAGTTGGTGTTCAGTTTTCTTACGTATGGCTGTCAAGGTGCCCCAGCACCATTTATGTAAAAGATTATCTACCCCGTTAAAATCAGCTGATATAGGTTGATACAGGTAGTGGGTGCCCATCTCTGGGCTTTTCTTTTTTTTGGTCTGATCCTTCAGGAATTTATCTGTCTCTACACCAGAACTGTTACACACACCATTTTAAGTACGTTCTTCAGAGCTTGATCCTCATTTTCAAAGTTGTCTTTGCCCATCCATGTACCTGGAAGCCACTATTGTTAGTGCAGGCTCTCAGCCTTTAAGAACTGGGAACTGAGAGCATAAACCAGGCACCTGGCAAACATTCTTAGTCCCTAGCACAGTTCCTTCCCAGATAGATTAAAAAAAAATGAATAATTTTTCTTCTTTTGGAGACAACCTCTCCTGTAGCCAAGGCTAGCCTTGAACTCACTATGTACCTGAGGGTGACCTTGACCTTCTGAGCCTTCTGCTTGCACCTCCCAGGTGCGAGGATTCAAGCACGTGCCCTCACGCTCATTTCCCTTCGTGGTAAGCCCGGTGAACACTCCATCAACCGCCACATTCCCAGACCTTTTAAGTTCCTTATGCTACTCAAAGGGAAAGAATAATAATAAATAACAAGTAATAAATATTTTAATGATTATAGATATCTATGTAAATGTATGTATGGCCTTTGTATAACCTGATTTCAGTTCGAAGTATGGCAACATTGAAGACAGTTCGTACTGCACTCCCTGTATCCTACACTGGGGGTCCATGGGTCGGCTAGAGGATCCCAAGCCGATTAGACAAGGGTAAATTTTCCTGGACTGAAAGTCTAAGAACTGTCGGCTTCCCAGCTTCTTTGTGATCCATTTCCCATCAGGCCTGGGCAGGCTTCTCCCTCCATGCTCATTTGCTTGACTCTCCCTTTGCCAAATGTAACACACACCTGGACTTCTGTCTCTAAACTCTAAGCCCCAGACTCGGTGGCTCGGAGGGTAGTCTGTTTTCCCTGCCATGTAAAACAACACAGTACAAAATGGGGCCTCCTCAGTGTCCAGCAGGCTGGGGATCACAGACCCCTGCTAGCACCTGGAGGCGTGTAGCTCTCCCCAAAACCTGAAGCTTTCCCCCTGTGCCCCTTGTTTTGGTCGCAGGGTTCCTGACCCTGCCCCCCATCGGAGCCATTAGGCTGTGACTTGCTCTTCAAGAGCTCCCCCTTCCCCCTCTACCCCTCATGCACCCTGATTTGGCCTTCAGAAGCCAGCTCAGGCAGACCTTGCAAGCTGTCCTTCCTGAATGGGAGGCTAGGTCTCAGAGGTGACATCTCTTGCCAGGTAGGTAAATCCAGGGCAGGTCTGGCGCCCTTCCTTAACGGCTTCATGGCGTTGTTACCACTCAGTTGTGGGACTAAATGACGGTCCTGGTGTCGCTGAAACAGACAATGCACAGAGAGTAAGTGGGTTACATGCACTTCACTCTGGATTGCTGGTCAACCCCCTCCTCTTGAGCATCTGTGGACAGCCTGGGCTTTTTCTAAGCATCCATGTGGCCTGCTGATCTGTAAACTTTCCCACTTTGAGATTAGGAGGGGCTCTGCCAAAGAGCAGGGTGACAAAGGGTCTCTCTGTGCCACCATACTCTAGAGCCATTTCCACAGGCCCCTTGGCTTCTTGAGCCCTGGCAGCCATGTTCCTTCTGCCACCCAGCTCCCTTTGAGGATCGGCTCCGGTCTCCATGGTAACTGCATGTCGGGAGACAGTCTGCGCGGTGCTGGGGCTTTGTATTAAACACAATGAATTTAAATTGGGTGCTCGGCTGTGAAGATAATCATTCTGGATCAGAGAGAGGCCCCAGGCTCCTCATTTCATAATTTTAAATGTTGGTACAATTCTCAGGGTTAGCCCTGTAATTCAGGGCCCAGCCACACCCTCTCCTCTATGTTGGCTACAGCTAGGTCTCATTTCCCGTGCGCTCTTTTTCATTCTTTGAATTTTGGAAGTAGGAAGCCCATCGGTCATTCAGGGCTTGCCCAAGCTGAGGGGTGACTAAACTGGGAGGAGCCTGGAGTGGTCAGATGGGCTCTCGTTGGGTCTGCTTGTGTGATGTCTTCTAAGCCTCACTATAAAATGAGAGGAGTAGCCCCTGCCCTACAATACATTTTTAAAATAATGTTGGCAAATATATCTAACATAAATGTCCCTACTTTAACCGTGTCTATGCATATCATTCTGTGGGATTCAGGCACATTCATTTGGACACATTGCCACCCATGTGTCCAGAGCTTTTTGTCTTAATTGCAGCTCCCCATCACTAAGTACTAGCCAACCCCGGTTCCCTCTTTCCTCCTTGTAACACATCTGTTCTACTTCATGTCCCTGTGGTGTGACCACTCAAGTTCTGTGTTTGAGTACAATCCCCCCGGGGTTGTCCACAGTGGCTACTTCTGTCCCTTAGCATAATGCCTTCAAGGTTCAGCCATGTTGGAGCATGTCAGAAGAATGCTCCATTGTGTGCACAGACCACATGTTCTTGTCCTCCCATCTGTGACTGAGGATGGAGTCTTGAGTTACCTCCATTTTTTAGCTATCATGAGTACTGTGGACATGAGTGTATGCATGTCTGTTCAAGTCCCCACTTGTAATTACAGAGCGTTTTTCATTGTTGTTGAGACAAGGTCTTACTCTGCAGCCCTGGCTATCCTAGAATATACTATTGTGTGACAAAACTTTCCCTGGGGAGACAAAACACATTCATGTTTACTTAACCCAGCTAAGAATCCCATGAGAGACAGTATGCATACCACTGAGTCCAACTTGGTGGGACTTTGGGGTTTTATTGGGGTTACTTACAGGAGTATGGGGAAAAGTTTACTTACAGGAGCAGAAATGACTCAAAGACAGCTATATCACTAAAACCCACCCCAGCATGGGTAACAGCTCTTAAAGCTGGGGACCTGGAGCACACTGCACAGCCTGCAGGCAGCTCAACAGGTTAGAATGTCCTTTCTGGGGTGTCAGTTGGCCTGAACCCCTTCCTAGAACCGCAGCTGGTCGCGTCCCAGGGTCCTCTTGGCAGCTTGTCTTGTCTGAGCATCTTCGCAGCTTTTACTGCTTACTCTGGCTGGATGGGACCTAGTGAATCTGGTCAGTTTCAGGAACTTCCTGAAACTATTTTTGAATTGTTACTCTGGTGGGGGAGGGGGCGCTCTAATGAATCTGGTCAGTTTCTGGGACTTCCTGAAACTATTTTGAATTGTTTACCTACTAGGTTAAAGAAGCTCCCTGCAGGATGGAATGTTACAGTCTTGCAGGAAATTTATACAACTATGTGAACCAGGCTGGCCTCCTATTCACAGGGACCAATTTCTATGGGAAGGTGTACATTACAATTTTCAGCTTACAGAACCTTTGAAACAAAACTTATCTTTTATTTATTCTTTGGCCATTTCACACATGCACACAATGTGTCTTGATCACATTCACCCCAACCCCTCCCTTCTACTCCATACCTCTCAATATAGCCCCCTCCCATCTTCGGGATTTTATTTTTTTTAACAACCATTGAGTTCAGCTGGTGCTGCCTGCTGGAATGCTGGCTGAGCTTGTCACCTTGAGAATGTGTAAGTCACCGCAGTTACAGCAAGCTCATGCATGCAATAGCCACATCGTGACCAGAAGACAGCATCTCCCAGCACCCCTCCCCGTCTTCCAGCTTGTCCTTTCTTTCCATCCTCTCTTTCACAGTGTTCCCTGAACCTTGAGGGGATCAATACAGATGTCCCATTTAGCGCTAAGCATTCAACGGTCACTTATTTTCAATACTTTGACTAGCTATGAGTATGGAGCCATTTTGAGGATCAAAAACAATAGTAAATATTAAGAATGCTGCACACAGTAGGCTATTATTATTATTACCATCTGCCGAAGTTAAACCTAGAAGTTACTGTCATAATAGGCTGAATACTTCAGTGAGGGTGATGATGTCAGGCTGTGCCTGTCTGTCTGGCCAGCCTTGTGGAAATTCATTCATTCTGTGACCTAAAGGGAATGTCTTAACCATGGGAATGTGTGTCGTGCCTCACTGTAAAAACCACACATGCTTTTATATTCCTCCCACCAATTGATATGCATATATTCCTAACTCCCAACATGGGGGAAAAAAACCTTAAGCCCTCTGTGTACACTTCCTTGTTAGCGGTCTATTTTAAGTACACCCTCCGGGAAACCCTGACACTGGGACAGCTCGAGGTGTGTGACACCTGTTAGCACAGGAGAGCCTGGGTTTGGGAGAACAGACGCCTAGATTGCAGCCTGGCTGGTCTCAGAAAATCTGGGATGATGGTGAGGTCTACCATGTGGAAGCGACTGTGAAGACAAAAGGGAGGGACCCACTCCTGGATCTATCCATGCAAGCAGCAATAAAGGGTAGGGTCTTGGAATGGTTTGGGATCTCATTTCACCAAGCCGTCTGTAGCACTCTCTTGCTGCCCTGGAGCCGTCCAAACCTGAGAACCTCAGACCTTGGGACCATCTTTCCCTGTGGGCTCTTCAGTGTCCCTAACCAGACAGACTCCTGCCAGTGGTCCCATTGTCAGCCAAAGGTGGCTGCACGCCACAGTCCCAGCTGTGTAGGGGAATGTGTGTCAGAGGGGGAGGAGGATAGGAGCCCTTGGCTAGCCTCCTTTGGACCAGTGCAGGTTCTGGATGTCCCCAACAGCACTGTTTATTAAAAGATGAAGGGAGAAGAAAGAGTGGATTTCATAGCTGAACCATAGCGATTTGCTACAGGCTGTGGGTGTGCACCTGCTGAGCTGGAGCCAGGGATGCTGAACAGATAAGATAAGCTCACTCACTGGCTCTGAGTGACAGAAGGCCCTGCTTTTTACCCTCTAAACTCCTGGAAGCCAGTGAGTCCAGGAATATCAATGCCTTAGCTCCTATAGCTTCATGCCGGCTGGAACCCTCTAGTTCTTATCTGCACCTTTAACCCAACACTGTGTGGCTGCCTAGTGGGTCTAAAATGATCATGGCAACTCTTAAAAAGGAAAATATTTAGTTGGGGCAGGCTTACAGTTTAGAGGTTTAGTCCATTATCGTCATGGCAGGAATGTGGTGGCATGCAGGCAGACGTAGCGCGGGAAGAGGAGCTGAGACTTCTACATTCAGATGGGCAGGAAACAGGAAGAGTGAGTGAGCCACTGGACCTGACTTGAGATTCTGAACCATCAGAGCTCCCCACACACACAAGCACACACTTACTCCACAAGGTCACACCTCCGATAATGCCGCTGAGTCCGTGGGACTGGTTTTTCTTTTTCTTTATATGCATTAGTGTTTTGCCATGGGTTTCAGGTTCCCTGGAACTGGAGTTACAGACAGTTTTGAGCTGTCGTGTGGGTACTGGGAGTTGAACCTAGGACCTCTGGAAGAACAGTCAGTGCTCTTAAGCGATCTTTCTGAGCCATCTCTCCATCTGAGCTGTCTCTCCAGCCCTTATGGGGGCTATTGTCATTCAAATCACCACCCCCAGGATCAGAGGACCTTTACTGCCACAGCTGAAAGTCTGGTTCAAGCCTGTCAGCCTAAAGTTCCACCCTTTGCCTCCATAAATCATTATTGCACTGCCTTTCTAGAAAAGGAAAGAGCCCTGAGGGCCCTAGGGATATTTCCCAGTGGTAGAGAGTCTGCCTCGCAGAGTTCAATCCCCACCACTGCTTTAACCATGTGTGGTGGTATAAGTCTGTCATACTCACACTGGAGAGGTGGAGGCAGAAGGTTCAAAAGGTCATGGTCACTATTTGGGCAAGTTTATGACCAGCCTGGGCTGTAGTAGCAAAAAAAAAGAAAAGAAAAGAAAAAGAAAAAGAAAGAAAGAAAAAAGAAAAAGTGCAAATGGCACCTTCAGCCCAAAGTTAATCTCCCTTGGGACCCTACTTCATCTTTTATTGTGCTGGATTTCTGCCTTTCTCCTAGACCCCTTCATTAGTCCTTCTTGGCTCTCCCACCCAGCTGTCTCAGCCTGCTTTCTCTTGCCCAGCTCCTGGCTTTGGGAGATCCCTGTGACTACCCTACAGTGAGTTTTCATGTGCTTTTCTTGAACCTCATCCTGGTTCACACCAGCTTTCCGGGAGTTTGGCCTCACTTCCTGTTCTGCTAGGAAGTCTGGGACCAAGAGTGTGTGCTGGCTGCCTCAACCCTCCCCGTTCTCCTCCTGTATCCACACCCCCTCCCAAATGGGTGGCAAGTAGTAGCTCAGCCTAACAGGTGCAAAGAGCGACTTAGTTTTCTCCTCTGACCAATGGGGATAATGCACCTTTTTCATAAGTTGTTTTCAGAAATAAACAAGTATACAATAAGTGCTCAATTATGCAAATATCCACGGTTTTTATCTCCACTTGAATCAGCCCTATCCCATTTTACCTAAAAACACCCTCCCCCTGCACCCCCTGAACATTTTACCCCCTCTCCTGGTACTGTTTGTCAGCCACTCAGTTCATTCAGCTTCCCCTGCCACTTATTTTTCTCCTCCGTTGTCAAAACTTGCTTGTTCAGGGAACCTGCTCCACATCTGCCACTCCCATCCCCGTCCCAAGTTCCGATCGGTCATCCCCACGCTGCCACTGAACTCTGATACAGCCAGAGTAACATTCTTGTCTGATTGTCATGGACCTCCTCTGTCACCTGAGGTTGGCTGTGGCTGCATATAGCTTATAGCTAAGAGCAAGGAGAAACCCATCCCAGCTCTCAAAACAGCCTCTCCCTGGACATGTCAAGGGACGGGAGCCAAGTCAGTGTTCTCTCTCCAGGAGCTCCTAGGCCCACACTCCCTGAGTCCCGTCATTGCTACCACCTCCGTAAATACAGGTTGACAACATTGCTAATTGCATGAGTTCCAGGTTAATCAAGGTTCATGCACTCAGTCTTAATCCCTGTTTCCTCAGCCCGAACCAAACAAGTCTGTTCTCTATCCTCTAGCTGTGCCCCCAGCTTTACACACGACTTCCTACTCTGGTGGTCATGCCAACTCCCTGCCCCAATGTGACCTTCCTTTCCTCAGGTCCTCTTTTGAAAGTGACATTCTCCATTGTCCTTGAGGACTTTGTCTTATACTGGCTTATATTCCCATAGCCTCCTGAAGTCATTTCTATTGGGAATGAGCATTTTCCCCTCGATCTATTGGCCAGTTGAACTCTGCTCCATAAGGTATTTAATATTCTTGTTCCTGAAGCCCAGGCTGCAGAGCACAGAGGACAAATGATGCTACTTCCAAGTCCCCATTGCCGACAGTCATAGTCTATTGAGCTCCCCTGTGCAGGCACAGAGTGGGTACTTGACACGCATGATACCACTCAATTCTTTTTTTTTTCTGCATTAGTGTGTTATATGTGGTCAGACTTGGCAGCAAGCATCCAACCCCCCAGAGTCATCTCTCCATCTCTTAATTGTCGTAGTCACCCCCATGAGGGCTATAGTCACCCCTATGGGGGCTATAGTCACACCCATGAAGGCTATAGTCACCCCCATGAGGGCTATAGTCACTCCTATGAGGGCTATAGTCACCCCTATGGGGACTATAGTCACACCCATGAGGGCTATAGTCACTCCCATGAGGGCTACAGTCACCCCTATGGGGGCTATATTCCCCCCTCCATGTCTAAAGTGAGCAAATGGAGTTCAGAGTGATTAAAGATTGCTCACGGTATAACAGCTACTAAGTTACAGAACTAGGTGCTTTACTGAAAAGTCAGAGTTAAACAAAAGCCAAAACAGATAAAAATTTATAAAGTTTATTTTAAAAAAAATTTTTGAAAAAAAAATAAAGTCAGATTTTCCCGTAGTGCAAGCCAGTCTCAAATGTACTATGTAGCTGAAGTCGCTCTTAAACTCTTCTCCATCCTCCTGCCTCCACCTCCCAAGTGCTTAGGTTGCAGTGTGTACCACTGTATCTGCCTCTGGAACTAGGATTTAAGCCTCCATCTGCACCCCTGCCCCAAGTTTGATTCACACTGGGGTACTCCTGCTTCTAGGGTTAGCATTTTCATTCTTGAAGTGTCAGCCTACACATTAGGAAAATGTTTTCCCTGAAGTTCATTGTGAACAGAATACTGCCTGCGTCCTCTGAAGAAAGCTGAACAGATGAGATGTGAGTTTTAGGAATGCTCCGGATGTGCACACTGAAAAGTCACGACATAGTCTACATAGTAAGTTCCAGGTCAGCCAGAGCTACTACATAGGGACACCATGTCTCAAAAACAAACAAACTACATAGGGACACCGTGTCTCAGAAACAAAACAAAAAATACAATGCCGAGAAAGAGCTGGTTGCCAAGAAGGCCGATGAGCAACAGATAACTGTGGAAGTGAAGGATGTTACCCCAAGTATTACAGAAACCCCTTAGCCAGAAGTGAAGGCTGTTACCCCAAGCATTACAGAAACCCCTTAGCCGGAAGTGAAGGCTGTTACCCCAAGTATTACAGAAACCCCTTAGCCGGAAGTGAAGGCTGTTACCCCAAGTATTACAGAAACCCCTTAGCCGGAAGTGAAGGCTGTTACCCCAAGTAATATGGAAATCACTTAGCCAGAAGTGAAGGATGTTACCACAAGTAATATGGAAACCACTGAGCCGTAAGTGAAGGGTGTTACCCCAAGTAATATGGAAACCCCTTAGCCAGAAGTGAAGGATGTTGCCCCAAGTATTATAGAAACCACTTAGTGATTTTTTCAGTACTTAGAGAATGTGAATTTTTTAAAAAATGGAAGATTTTATATGAAAGAAAAAAGCAGTTCAGTGATTCTTGAGAAGCAGCTCCCCGCAAACAAATGATAGCTTCAGCAACTGCCTGAAGATGCATTTACAACTAGAGCTCCATTGGCCTGTTTACTTTTGCTGTAATGAAATACTACAGGCTGTCTGATTTATACTCAAAAAAAGGCTTAGGTTGGCTTGTGATTCTTGAGGTCCAAGGCCAAGGGGCTACATCTGGTGGTGGCGTTTTGTCAGGAGTATCCTAATAGTGTGTAGGGTGACACAGAGCAAGAGACAGTGAAGACAGGCATGTGGCTACATATTCTCTGGTCTTTCTTCCTGTAAGACTGTCAGTGTTAAATCACGAGGCCCCACTCCATGACCTTGTCCTAATCACCTCCTAAAGCTCCCCACCTCTAAACACAGCAAGGGGATTGTTTCTGCCCTTTCAGTATCTCTCAGTGGGGATTAAATTTTAACACACAGACCAGTAGGAAGTTACATTCGAACTATATCCAAACCATAGTAACATCGGCATCTCAGTATATATGCAGCATGAATTCTAATTGGTCTTAGTAAATAAAAACCCGGAGTCGGATATTAGGGGGTGAAAATAGATCAGAGAAGCAGTGCAGCCAGACATGAAAAGAGATCTTTTACATTTACCAAATCCTCAGGCCAAAAGGGTGACCCTGTCCTCAGACTGCATCCTCTGACTGCTTCAGAGTGCATCTCAGACTGCATCCTCAGACTGCACTGAGCTCCTGTCTCCTCCCTCATTTTATTCCTCTCTCCTCCCAGCCATATCACTCCACCTCTCCAGCTCTCTAGTGCTGGGATTAAAGGCATGGGCTCCCAAATGACTGGGATCATGTTTGTGTGAACTCTGTTTCTCTTATAGACTGGATCAATTTCATGTAGCCCAGGGTGGCCTTGAACTAACAGAGATCCG
>LOJH01001323.1:19096-48966 GCA_001685095.1 Ellobius talpinus
CTGATCTTCAGGCAAGCTTTATTTGTTAAAACACAAACAAAATATCACTACATATAATCTCCCTGTAAAGTGAGTTTTCCTCAGCCCATACATCTCTGTAGTAGTATCTCAAAGTTTCCCTTGCATACACACCCCCTATGATCCTGCACCTTTTCCCTAGAGGCCCGAGTTTTGGACTTGACCCAAGTACCAGTCAGCAGAGGACAATGTTATTTTGCCTTGACTTGTTAATTCTTGGACTTGGATAAAGACAACCACATTGGATGGGGAAGCATCGTGGGAGGGGGTCAGGGGAATCACTATAGGAAACTGGAGGAAAGAGTAAGATCTGTAGCTGTGTGAAAGATACCAAGAGCATATCCCTTCAAAGCTCTTTTACCTGAGAAAGCTAAGAAGGACCAACTCCTTGTTCCTTCCCGTGTCTGAAAAGAAACATATCTAAATGAACAGTAACTTTGCAGTTTGCAGAGCGGGTGCCTGGTGAGCATGCAGACCCCTGCATTTCCCCCATAGCATGCTCTGATGGAATGGCCTTCTGATGTATGAAGATAACATGCATAAAAGGCTAAACTTTAGTACCAGTTCCTACTCTTGGCCAAGTCTATGCTGAGAAACTGAGTCATAAAGTGGATCATCATTAAGTATGATTAGTGGTTTTAGAGAACAAAGAAGGGTAGCATTCCTGGGCATCAAATAAATCCAGATTGACCCAGCAGTATGCCATACATGTCAAGAACAAAATATCGATAGCCTTTTCAAAGTAATAAAATTGTGTTTCACACTCTGCCAAATGTGCACAGTGTGTGTATGTGACTGCTGGTTAGATAATTCATGTCCACATTAATTGACAGAGATGTGAAATCCTACAATAGGTTAAAAGTCATGCCCACATACACAGGCAGGAAGGCCTGGTTAGACAGAAGTGTGTGTGTGTGTGTGTGTGTGTGTGTGTGTGTGTGTGTGTACAAGTCTTGGATTGCTAGATGGACAGTTTTGGTCAGCCACCAAGTTCAAGGAAGCCCTGATGGGTTCTGCTTTTCCCGGGTCAGGCGTGGGTTGTTGAAGGTCTGCAGACTCTATAAAATTACACTCCTACTTTCCGCCAGTGCGCATCTGAGTGCGGGCTCTGCTCACACAAGTATGAGGGTCTTCAAGCAGGAGGTGAAACAATTAATGTCCAAGGAAACAAGTTGCCAAAGGATGTGGACAACGTCATAGCATCATGGACTAAATAAACACAGAGAAGTATGTCAGCCTCAGAGCAGGTAATGGTGGAGATTATTGGGTCTATCAGAATAAATGATATTTCATTTGGAAAGTACCTCAGGCTGGAGAGACACTCAGCAAGTAAGTCACTTGCCACAGCGTGAGGACTGGAGTTCAGATACCCAGGACCACACAAAAGGCCAGGTAGGTGTGTCAGCTCTCCTATAATCCCAGCTTTTGGGAAGCTCAGTGACAGGGGGAACCTTGGGGCAAACTGGCTAGGTAGATTAGTCAAATCTGTGAGCCTTGGGCCCAGCGAGAAACTCTGCCTCAGTAAAGACAGTGGAGGGCAATTGAGATGCGGACCTGATGTCAATCTTTGGGTTCCACATGCAGCCACACATATGCAGATGTACATCTGTACACGCAGGTGCACACATGAGAATGAACACATGCTCACACATGTGCAAATGCACATCTGAACACACAGGTGCACACATGAACATGAAACCACACATGCACACACACTACAGACACATGCATACCCAAATATACAAAGAAAAAAATCTCATCTGGGGGTGTACCTCAGTGGTAAAGCAAAGGTTTAACACATGAGACCCTGGATTCAACCTCTTACCCTGCCCTCCAATGGTATTTTTGATAAAAATAAAAAGTTTAAAATATCTGAAGCAAAAATTATGAAATTATTAGTATCTGATAAATGTATGTGGTAGGGTTTTTTATCTTCTGTGCATCTTTACTCTGCATCTGAAATAATCTGTATAATATTCTGTAATTATCTGAAATAACTAACATCTTTTACACATGGAGACATGGCTAACTAAATTTAATTTTAGCTTCTTCCAGGTGGATTTGTATAGTGCATATTACAAAGATGATATTGCTTTTAGTGTATGTTGAAAAATTGATATATCCCATTAAATACTTTTAGAAAAGAAGAAAAAAACGAACCACTCAGGACCAATCACCCCAAAACAGCCATCAGTAACATATTTACCTGCTTCCTCCGGCATTGCACTGAGTCTGCTTCTTCACTCACTGAGCATTGCTCTGTTACTGCTCAGCCTCTCTGCTGCTAGTGCTTTCTTTACTCAGTAGCTAGAGCCATGTGGGAAGAGGGATCCAACCGAGAAAATGCCCCCCCAGACTGGTCTGTGAGAGGCCCATCCCACTGTGGGTGGTGCCACCTCTGGGCTGGTGGTCTTGGGGTGTACTAGAAACAGGCTGAGCAAACTGTGAGAAGCAAGGCATGGCCTCTGCATCAGCTCTGCCTTGAGTTGCTGCCCAGGCTTCCTTTGCTGGTGGACTGCTATGTGGAACTCTTTCCTTCCCAAGGTGCTTTTGTGTGTGGTGTTTCATCCTAGCAGTAGAAGCCCTAAGACAGCATCCATGAGCATCATCTTACTGCCTTTGGCTAAGTACTGTCCATAGCTCACCTAAGCAAATGCTTTTTGTGTAAGTAGTTATAACATGTGGCAGGCCCACAGCCAAGTATCCTTCCACACATCCTTCTGGAAGCATCAGGAGCAGGACAGTGCCTTGCTCCAGTAATGTCTCTGCAAGGCCTTCAAGAAGGGAATGATACAAAGGTCTGTCACATCTGTGATGCCATCCTGTTCTTATGATGAAGCCCGAGGCATTCATCCTGAGCATCAGAACTGTGCCTGTTTGAAAGACTAGCCGTGTGTGTGTGCACGCACGTGCCTGCACGGGTGTAGGTGTTGCCTGTTAGAGAATGTACATCTCCCAGTGTCAGGTAAGCCCTGAGCCCGCAACTGGCCGGAAGAAAGTTTGCTGAGCCTGTGAACTCTGGTTTGGAGGCCTGTAGGAGGCCTGCAGGAGCAGTGGTGGTGATAGTGACTTTACCAGCACACCCTTCCAAGCCTCCCATAGCTGCTGCCCTGCAGGTGAGTGGCTTGTGGAGGTGCAGAGGGGGCTCATGACTGCTCCAGATAACAGCCAGTAGGTGTGGGGGGGGTCAATACCACTGCTCTGCATATTTTCAACACTCTTCAGTTCCTATCGTTAGACTCCAGAGGAGGCTTCTTAGGCCTTGGGCAACTTGTATGCCTTTCCCACAGAACTCAGAGGCTGTGTCTGCCTGGAGCCCCTTAATCCATAGCCACACCATTGTTGGTCCCTGGAATTCTCTGACTAAAGGCCAGGAGCCCTTCCAGGATCCACACAAGCCTAACCTCTCTTCTTGGGGCTCAGAACACAACTCTGTGCACACTAGGTCCAAGGATGGCGTTTTATAGCAACGGACAGAGTTTAGACCTGTGTGCTCAGCATGTATCCAGGATGGAAGCTGTCGAGAAGGGTGGACTCCGGGGGAAGTCAATTTCTCTGCATTGTAGCTCAGTTTCAGAGGCCCTTGTAAGATTGTATTTGGCATGGTAGGAGGACTTGCGAATGAATTGCTTTTCCAGCCTTGCCTCGGGGTCCTAATTCCTTTATCACTGTGTCCCCCTTGAGTCCCTTTTTCCCAACCCCAGCTGCTGCTGTGTTGAAGGGGCACAAAGGACAGAACGGAGAATCAAAGAAGAACAAACAATTTAGGGTATACAATGCTGGTATACCAGACTCTCCCACGTGCACGTGGACAGGCAAGAAACGCAGGGCAGGCCAAAACAGAGTGCATCCACCTGCTGTGAGCATGAATCAGCCTGGCGGGATCCAGCAGAACCGGGAACAGAAGCCAGCTCGTAAACTACAATCTGTGCCCCACCCTCCTCCTCCCCCACTTCCCCCACCTCTATTCCACCGTGTAGTACACGGAGCTACCGCCCTCTGTTGACTGCTTTGAGCAATGCAGGAAGTCAGACTACCAAGGCGTTGAGATTTTGCCTTAATTGTTGTTCGGTTGCTAGACTCGTTTCCCTTGGTGCCTTAGTCCTCCCCAGCCATGTTTGTGGTCAGGGGATTTGACTTTTATAGAGAAGGCAGCTTCTTCAGGCTTTTCACCCCTCTGGAAAAGAATATAGTTAAGATAATTAAACATGCCCATCAAGATGGCACTTTACCATTCCAGAAGTGATATTGGACTTTCTCTTCCAATTGTACAACCAGGAAGCTAGCTCTGTGTGTGAAGAACCCTCTCTTGGCTGTTACTCATAAACAGGGTTTGGGAACAGTTTTACCCAAGGCTTCCTTTGGGTAACGTCAGCTTTGGAAGCTCACAAAAGTCACATGCTCAAAAAAGTTTTCTTTTTTTGAGTAATGGGGGAATTTATTATGGACTTAGTCATTTTTCCTGGGGGGGTTGACTTGTGATTGTGAGTGAAGCTCCTAAAATTGTCTTTTTAGGGGCTGACAAGATGGCTCAGTGATCAAAGTGTTTCCCTCAAAAGTGTGAGGACTAGAATTCAGATTCCCAGAACCCAGCCTGAAAGGTGGAGTTAGGAGACACCAGAGCAAACCTGCTAGCCAGATTGGTTTTCCCAGCAATCTCGGGGTTTGATTGAGACACCTTGTTTCGTGGAGAAGATGGAAGAGCAATAGAGGATGATTCTCAGCATTCACATTGAGTCTCCACACGCATGCACACCCCATACACACACTTGTGCCCACATACATGCAAAGATGCATACACATGCACAAGAAATGGAAAATAATCTTTTGGAATTAGTAGCTTGTGGAGCCTGTGAATTGAGTCATTTTTCACTAGTAAATTAGACATGCATCTAAAAGTGCTCTATCCCAGACAAGACATATAGAAGTGAAGCGAATAGGCAGATCTCTCTGAGATTGGGGCTAGCCTGGCCTATAGATTCCCATTTCAAGACAGCCAGGGCCACACAGAGAAACTGTCTTGAAAAACAAAAATTAAAAAAAGAAAGAAATGAAGCTGAGATGCTAGTGGAGAGAGAAATGAGGACAAAGGGACGGATGTTGAAGATGCAGTTGAATCTTTAAGTAAAACTGCCTCATAAGAAGTGACAAAATAAAACAATATCTTCAAAATACCACGTTACACACTATGGTTTAATGTATGTGTATAACTAGATCACCAAATTTTGTGCATGAACCCTTGATTTTGCTTCACACCCTAACATAGGTACATATACTCGGGCCTTTGTGTCGTCTATATATTGAAGTCAGCCAGAAGTCACTTGGAGGGAGACCCTGCTGGGAAGGTAGGATCTAGCCTTGTGACATGCTAAGTGCTTTTTCCAAAGGACTGAGCCAGAATTCTGCATGAGGAAGAAGCAGCTTTGTTTGCTAAACCCACAGTTCTAAGGAACATCATCCACCGCGCCTCTCTGAACCACCTCTTATGGCCTCCCCAGCCTTGCTGCGTCTGATCCCCACCATCCCCGTGGTTGTTCCGAGTGCACCCTGAGCACCGTGTCTCACCTTCATAGTGGCGTGAGTGCAGGCAGAGCAGTGACAAGAAGACCTTTCCCCTTATTCCTTCAGGCGGCGCTCGTTGGAGGTACCACCATGATCATCGGCCATGTCCTTCCTGACAAGGAGACCTCCCTCGTGGAAGCCTATGAGAAGTGCAGGGGTCTTGCTGACCCCAAAGTCTGCTGTGACTATGCCCTCCATGTGGGGATCACCTGGTGGGCACCCAAGGTAACAGTGCTGATGGAACCCCCCCCAACAAAGGAGGCACCAGTGGTCTGGTTCACAGAGGGGGGTGTAAGTGAGCTGGCTGGGGCCTGATGCTCTTCTGGGTGTGTGAACAGTGCCCCCACCACCACTCCCCAATGTGCCAGACACATTTAGGAGCCCATAAAGATGGTGGGGAGGGGGACTGTCCTGCCGAACTTAAAGAACCCATTTTCCAGCATTCGCAGCGAGCATCACACTACAACAGAGTCCGAGGCCATGGTCCAAACTCAGGAGCATTGGCTCCTCGCACTGACTGCTGGGGCTCAGTATGTTCTGATGTGTGCACGGGGTCCCATGAACATCCAGTGGGGAGGAATGCCAAATGGTCGGCTCAGGCGCTGAGAGCCAATGGTCGACTCTGGCACTGAGAGCCATGTCCTGTGTGCACTGATTGGAGCTTACAGCGCTGAACCGAGGCCTCTGAGACCGAATTAGGCTTGGCCATTCTCAGCACTTCCTGGTCCATCTCTTCACCGGGCCAGCACCTGCTAGTCCTACTTGGCATTGACTTTGTGTTTTGCTCTCCAGGTGAAAGCAGAAATGGAGACACTAGTGAGGGAGAAGGGGGTCAACTCCTTCCAGATGTTCATGACCTACAAGGACCTGTACATGCTTCGAGACAGTGAGCTCTACCAAGTGTTTCATGCCTGCAGGGACTTTGGGGCGATCCCCCGAGTTCACGCTGAAAACGGGGAGCTCGTGGCTGAGGTAAGTCAGCAATAGAGGTTATTGGGTGGGGGTGGGGCCACTGGGCACAGTGTTCGGGGCACCCTGATCATTTGTCACTGTCCTTCAGGGTTCAATAAATCTAGTATTTAAATGATGTGAGATGTGGACATCTGGGGTGCCAAATCTTGGTCTGAAATTCAAACTTTAAATATACATATATATGAAGATATATATGTTAAATATATATTAAAATATCTCTTTATAGTCCAAGAGGTTTCCTAAGTCTTAGGTAATAATTTAGTGTGAATGTTATGATATTTAAATTCCACTATAGCAAAATAATTTAGAACATCTCTTGGGAATATTTTGAGGTATAGCATGCAAAAATAAACATCAACATTCCATTTTCCTAAACCTGTCCATCAGAACTGTTACAGCATAGAAGTCTGTTCTCTGGTAGAAAGGGGGGACCCCTTGGTTCTCCTAAGTCTTGGGGTGAAGCTGATCTTGAAGTCACTGATACCAGAGACATGTGTTGAGATTTCCAGAGAGACAGCTCGAACTTTTAAACCAACTAATGGTGTTTGTCTTTGGTAACCCACAGCTGTTGCTTTGCAACTGGGCTCTATTTTTAAGAATAAAAGATATTGTCTAGTCATTAAGAAGTGAGAAGGAAATCAGTAGAAGTTTACTGCCTGAGGTCCCTGGATTTATTCTTCGGAAAATGTGCATTACGGAAGGAAGACATGCTTGACATACTTTACTGTCCCTTGGGGTTTGGTAATTTCTTGTATCTCTGTAATTCAGTTGTCTCTCTCGTGCTATTATTCAGGGTGCTAAGGAGGCTCTAGATTTGGGTATTACAGGCCCAGAAGGAATCGAGATCAGTCGTCCAGAGGAGGTAGGAGAAAATTCCTGTGTCTATGGTCACTTTTTTTCATGTAGATTTTCTGTATTTATTAGCTTTCTGTCACTTAAAATAAGCCTGAGAGAAAACTATTATTGCTGTTATTGTTGTTATTGTTATCATTATATTTATTTATTTTGCACATGCTCATGGTTTCAAAGAATCCAGTGGATGTTTCCAGTTGGTCAGAATGTCATGGTGACAGGGAACGTGTAGCAAAGGAGGGCTATTCAGCTATTCCCTTCATGATCAACCAGGAAGCGGCCAGGGAGCTACCAGGGAAGACCCATCCCTATGACCTCTGTCCTCCAGCTCAGCCTCGCCTCATGTTTCTAGAAACACTACCACTATCTAGGGACCAAGAATTCATGTCAGGAGACCATGGGAAACCATAACACTCATGCAGTCTTTTGGAGAAATGTCAAAAATACATTACATAGCAAGTTTGGAACCAGCGTGGGCTACATGAGACCCTCTAGCAGAATAAAGGAAAATAAAATTATATCATTTGCATAGGGTAAATATGTGTTACACCATTTTCCCCCATAGATGAAATTCCCGTCTTGAAGCTTCCCAAGGAAAACCAATGTTGAGGCTACCTTGACCTTCCTTTGGAAAGACAGGATAAACCCCGTCATGCACCATTTAATTCTAATCTTGAGACTTTGGAGAGACCATTTCAGGGTCACTTTTTTCAGAACTGAGTGCCATGACAAAAGGGACAGAGCCTTCATGTGTTAGGAGAAAATTAAGCTCCAGACTCTGCGTTCTGGAGATGTGCTTCTGACTGAGGAAGACTTGGAGCCTTCCCACCAGAAACAAAGCTCGTGCCCGTCCATGTTCCCTCAGACTCTCCACTTCTCACCAGGGTAGGAAGGAAAGGCGCTGTGTGCACTTTCATTGGGCGTTGACTTGGATAGCCAGTGTCTGCTGCTGAGAGATCTTGCTCTGGCTGGTGGAACCATGGTTGATAATGCCTGCTTGTGCTAGTACCGTGTTCCGACAGGCTCACCCTTTGAAGCAGAAAACTGCCTCTTTTTTCTTCAAAGCCCAAAACACAGAGTAATGGGAGGGTCATGTGGGATCTGTATTCCCAGCTCTAGCAAGGTTGAGGCAGAAAGGGCTCAGGTTCCAGGCGGACCTGGGCTACATAGCGAGAGCCTCTCTCAATCATTCAGTCAGTCATAGCGGGGTAGTAGTTGGAGCTCCAGGAGACCTGATGTGGGATCCTACTATCACTCAAGAGCCAACGTGTCGTACCTTATTCCTGCCTTTATCCTGTCCCTGTTGGCCACTGGTTTAAATGTAGGTCCTGCTTGGGCACCTCAGAATCTGTAGAGAAATAGGCACCAGGGCTGGGAATGTAGCTCATTTGGTAGACGTTTGCCTGTCATGCGTGAAGTCCTGGTACTATACACAACACCACATGTAACACCTACAATTGAGAGGTGAAGGGAAGAGGATCAAGAAGTTCAAGGTCATCTTCTGCTATGTTGTGAACATAAGGCCGGCCTGGGTTCCTGGAGACTCGGAGCACTTGATTCATGGGGTGGATTTGTGACAAGGTTGGCGAAGGGCCAACTCAGACTCAGGCTTTAGCTGTCTGTGCCAGGCAACAAGAGGAAGAACAAGGTTGAAGTAACAACAATGACTATTACTGTCAGCATCTACTGCTCAAAAGGGACAGGCCTGAAAAAATAAAAATAAAAGGGATGGACGTGGGTCTGTGCCAGGGCAGACTGACCATCCAGAAAACATCTGGCAATATCTAGATGGACCTGGGTCTGTGCCAAGGTATACTGACCATCCAGAAAACATCTGGCAGTATCTAGATGGACCTGGGTCTGTGCCAGGGCAGACTGGCCATCCAGAAAACATCTGACAGTATCTAGAGATGTTTTCAGTTGGCCCAGCAGGGAGGGTGGGGAGAGTGATGCTGGTATCTGATGGATAAAGTTGAGGAATGCTGCAAACCATCCAGCATTGTACAAACAGCTCCAACCACAGAGAATTCTTGGGCTCCAGTGTCAGTAAGGCTAGGGTACAGAAACCCTGATGTAGGCTAATCTCTGTCTGGATGTCTGTACTGCATTTCTCTGATAGTCATTGCGGTAGCAGACAGGGAGAGGTGACACTCTACATTGCTGTTTGTTTAATATCCTTTCACTTCCTTAAGACCTTCTTAAAAGTATGTTATCACTTTGCGTATGGGGAGAGGGGTGCCACAGTACATTTGTGGCCATTAGAGGCCAACTCTGTTGGCCCCAAACAACAATTTCATGTCACCTGGCTTGCCCAGCAAGCACCTTTCTAAGCCCTGAGTGGCATCCACCAGGGTGCACCTGGTATCCTAAATCCTGAGACTCTCTTTCCCTGGAAGTCCTAGTGGTTGGGGTCTGGTGCCCCTGCCAGAGTGTTGCCCCTATCCACAGCCAGTCCTTTTGGATGCAGCCAGCCCCTCTGCTTTGTCTGCTGCTCCAGCACTCTCCCTGCAGAGAGCTCTCAGGCAGGTGCAGCTGGCTTGAAGGAGATGGTGAAGGTCGTTTCCTTATTGCCCCTTGTTTTTAACAGCTGGAAGCTGAAGCCACTCACCGGGTCATCACCATTGCAAACAGGGTAAGTAGTCCCCCATCCTCCACACTGGGACCATGGTGTGACCATGGTTCTTGTCTGGAGACCAATGCCACAAGCGGCTCTCAGGACTGCAGCTGAATAGATGGACATTAGTCTCCGAGTTCTGGTGTGCATCCTGCCAGCCCCAGTGCTCCACCCCACCCCTTTGAGCTGATGAAGGGCTGAAGCTGGGGAAGCTGAGATTCCTTGCTCAGAGTATAAATGGCTTAGGCATTTATCATTTAACCCTGTGCTGCTGGGGCCTTTGTTTTCCCCACTGCTTTCCTGGGTTCTGTTCAGGAAAAGCCCTTAACAAAGCACTGGCGGAGCGTGGCGGGAACCAGCTAGAGATGGCGCCAGAAACCAGAACCTTGCTCTTAACTATTAAATACATGCTTTCGACCACATGCCCGTCATGCCCCCCTCTGATCTCCTCCCTCAATTAGAATGATGGTATCACTTACTCTGGAGAGTTCTTTGTGCCTCAGAAGGACCATTCTTTCCTGCAGGATGTCGCTAAAGGGTTTGATTTGCTCAGATAATCAGAACCACCGGCTCTAGAAGGTTAGATTTCCAATGGTGTGGTTCCTGGATGACAAAGTCAGCACCATGTGTCAGAATTACAGATTCAGATAAACAAACTCTTGAGCTCCAGAGAGACCCAGCCAATCAGAAACTGGGATAGTGCCCAGCATGCTGTGTTGAAAGTGTGTCTTCCCCCAACCCCATGATTCTAATGAGGGCTCCTGCTTGGGACCTTTCCCTCTGGCCAGGGCTACCCAGAAGGATGTAAACACTAAAATGTTGTTTTAGGATTGTAGGGGACAGGGAGGCTGCATATCACCAGCCCTAGGATATTGATGGGCTCACATCAGGCACCTCAAAGCCCCCGTTTCCTTGATAACCAGTAAAGGCACAGAATGGCATCTTGGAAGGTTTCCTGTTAGCTCCTGGACCTTGTTCTGTTGCCATGACTACAGTTATCTTACCAAATGCTTCCTGATGGACACCCAGCCCACAATAAGGAAGGGTCTGACCAACCATCAGCCCCTTGTTTCTTAGCGCAAATGTGCCCAAAGAAATTAGGCCGTGGGCTATGTTTGCACAGTTCTGTAGAATAGCTGATGCATCTGACAGTCCAGATGTTTACAAGATCAGTTTTGTCCAGCCCAGACTCTGAGCCTGGTTTTTCTCCCGAGTACATTCTGTCTGTCGATAAAGCAATCTTCAGACTGCTGGCATCGAAATGTCAGGTTTAGGATATGACTTTTTCTGGGTCATCACGTTTGTGAACAGAAAAAATGAAACAGGAAAAAAAACCCATGAGATCAGAGAAAATCTGAGGTTTAGACTCATCCTCTGAGGTCACTCCCCTGTGTTGGTGGTCCCCAATACTGGCCTCCATCTGCTTCCGCCTCCCTCCACCCAGTTCTGCAGCCTCTTGTGTACTCAGATCACCAACCCTGCATCCCAAGCGTAAACTACTATCTAGTCACGAGTAACGAGTGACACACAGGGATGTGTGTCGGTACAGGACTGAGAGAAGGGTAGTCTGGGGGTGTGGCAGCTTTACAGGGGCAGGTAATGCTACTTCCTGCTGTCTCTTGCCTTTAGACTCACTGTCCCATCTACCTGGTCAATGTGTCCAGCATCTCGGCTGGTGATGTGATTGCAGCTGCTAAGATGCAAGGTGAGTCTTTGTACCTCGTGCTGTGGGATTAGAGGAGGACAGGGTTCCTCAGCTCACATTCCGCCTGGCTTGGCTGCATAGCCTGCCCTTCCCATTTCTTCACGATTGACTGCCTCAGAGTGCCCTGAGCTAGCCTGGGCTCAGTACATGAGAACTTTCTCCTCTCGCGTGTTTGCACAGCAGCTTTTCCAGAAATGTCTGTTACCTGGACTGGCTCAAGTAAAATTAAAGTCTTAAACTGAGTCATTAATTGATGTCTTTTTGGTCTGTTATATTGAACTAACAGTTACCTTGGCAACTAATAAAATGCTAAACCAATTCCAGTGGGCATGTTGGGAGTGGGGGCAGGGTGGAAGTCACTGGCTCAACTTCCCCTTCTCACTCCCTTGAGCCCTGTGTCTGACCCTCGAGGGGCTTTTGTGTGACTCCCAGTGCAGACCCCCTGGTAGTACTGAAGCTTGTGGCCTGGGGCACTGGTAAGGGGTCCTGGTAACAGGAGAAACAGAGCTAAACTAGAACCCTGTGGGTGTAAGCCAGAGGCGTGGGTGCCACAGCCTTCATAACATATGGCATCTGGACCCCCACACTCTGCCTGTTCTTCAGCTGAGGTCCCCTGAGGGATTCCAGCTGGACTACTGGCCCAGCCTGCTGGATGGACCCCTCCCTCTTCTGACTCCCTGACTTCTGATTCTGCTCTGGATTCCACCCCAGCAGCTCCCAGAACTGTCACATCCCCTGCCTGCCCAGAAAACAGCCTGGACTGCCCACTAGGCCTGGCAGTACATGCATGCCTCACTATCCCCCTGCCTCACTCCCCCACAGTTATCTGTACACAGCCAGGCCACACTAGACTTCTCAAAATTCTCCTCTATGCTCCTGGCCTCGGAATCCATGTCCCTCTCTGCCCAGGGTCAGCAGAATAAGAAAGTCTCTGGGCCTGAGCAAACTGGGGCGAGCCTTTTCCTATTTGCTGTCAGCCTCTTTACCTGTGTAATGCGATGTACTGTCCAACCACCTCGTGATGCTTTCCACTCTCCTTCCAGGGAAAGTGGTGCTGGCTGAGACTACCAACGCGCATGCCACACTCACAGGCTTGCACTACTACCACCAGGACTGGTCCCATGCGGCTGCCTACGTCACGGTGCCTCCTCTGAGACTGGACACCAACACCTCCACCTACCTCATGAGCCTGCTGGCCAAGTAAGGCGTTGGAGCTATAGGTCTTTAAGGTGATGCCCTCCAACGCTAGAAACCAAACATGGCCTGGGTTTGGTTCCATTGGGCCCTCGGGGTGATTTTGCTTGAACCTCTTCCTCCAGAGTCCAGCTGTCCCTTGCTATCCTGTTGAGCATCTCTGACAACTTCATTTGGAGTGAGAGCATTGACCAGCATTTCAGAGGCCATTGACACCTCATCCTGAAGCCCAGTGGGGAGCTGGGACATAGGACCTCTTTTCACATGTGTGGTCCTCTCTCTTCCTGATTGCATTAGTTACTGAGGGAGCAACTTTTAAGAGAAGAAGGCTTATTTTAACTCCTTCCCAGAGCTAGGTCCTCCATGAAGACTTGGGAGCAGCTGTGGGGACTCCACACCTAAGTGGATCAAGAGACAGAGCAGAGAAATGCAGATAGCTACCTGGATTTCTTTCCTTTTTACTCAACCCAGACCCTCAGCCCTTGGGATGGTACAGCCTGTATTCTTCCTCCCTCAGTTAGTCCTTTCTAGAAAAGCCTTCGCACACACACCCAAAGGCGTTCCGCCCTAACACCCTGACAGCTCTTAATTCAATCCAGTTGATGTGGAGATCAGCCATACTTACCTCCACCTCTCCCTGTTGTTGCCTCAGTTGCTCTCCTTGTGTGTTCCTTCCTCCTCCTGTGCATTCCTACCCGTCTCTCTCCATCCCTGTTATACCCTCTACCAACCTCCATTCTCAATCCCCTACCTATCTAATGCTCAACCCTAACCTGAAGAAAAGAGTCCAAGGAACATTCTGGACTTGGCAAGGCACAATCATGAAAATGTTGGTTTTGTTTCAGGGACATCTTACTGCTTCTTTGTCCTCTGCTAGTGACATTCCGGGAAGAGACATTACCTTCTTTTTACCTTTGGCTATTAAAGTCCTGTCTAGTTTACAGTTGGCTCCTTGACCAACTCCCCTAGCTCTCTCTGTTCATACTGGGGCGGATGGAGGAGGAAGAAAGATGGGAACATCTTCTCCATGCCCAGGCATGGTTTTTAGTCACCGTCCAGCACCAGCAAGGGCCCTCATGAGGTCACTTAGCCCAGGTCACTTTCTACAGTACTCATGGGGCTTAACTATCCCTTTGGTGGGAAAGCAGGCTGGACCACCCGTGTCTCACCCAGAGCTCGGCTGTAGGCTAACCTAGTAGGACAGTGTACCAAAGAACCTCTCAGCTCCTGGAAGAGAAGTCTGCCTTCTGGTCCTGATGCGAAGTTTGGGTTTCTGGAGAGGGCAAGAAGCACACATAACTGAACTATACTGGTCAAGGTGTGGTCTTGTCCATCATTGACCCATCTTAGTCTAGCTCCAATCTCTCTTTAAAAGATAGTCTGGCAGGTTGCCAGATCTGGGTGAAATCTCTTTGCAGAGACAAATTTTTCCGCTTCCTCACCAAGCTTCCATCTCTTCTCTCAACATGAAGGTTTCTGTTGAAACTCTGATTTCCTGGGGTCATTGACAGTCAAGTGGAGGTGCCCAAGTGACCCAGTAAATAAAGTAGGGAGCCACTGTAGAAGACACCTGATGGCAACTTTGGGCCTCTGAATGCATGCATGCACAGATGGTGTACCCACATGCACGCAAATATGCATAACACTCATATATACGTATTAAAAAATAATACTATAGTAAAGACTTGGTTCAATGTCAGAGAGTCCTTTGAAATGTTCCACTTGCTATAAGCAAATTTGCCAAAAGAACAAAAGCACAGTAAACGTCCAGTCCACCCATACTCAAATAGACAGGAAAAGGAAGCATTAGTCATTGAATAACTTTTCATAAAGCCTGTTTTCCATTTACTTTAATTATTTAAATTCTCATGTAAGAATTATGATTTCATATGGTAGAGAAATAGTTTTAGTTCCTTTTTAATCAGTGCACATTGTAAATTTTAACTATTCATAAGAATTTACAATTACTATAATTTTCTCCTATAACATGTTATTGGTATAATCCATGCAATGCAGAATGCTGGCTGGAAAACCCAGGCGTCAGTTCCCTTTCCTGCAAGAGAATCTGAGTTGCTCACCCATCATTTATTTTTCCGTGTAATTTCTTAGTTCAGCATGAATAAAAAGTACAATCCACATTTGCCCTTTATTTTCAAGTCTGATTTCCTGAGCAAGCGAGTTATCTCAGCCGGTGAAAGGCCATTGCCACCAAACCTGACAACTTGAGTTTAATCCCCAGAACCCACATGTTAGAAGGAAAATTGTGCTCTGTTCTCTGTGCTCATGCAGTGGTAAACACGTGTGCACGTGCATGCGTACACATACACACACAAAATAGATAAGTAAGAAATAAATAAATTAAAATTTTACCATCATTCATTCACACTTGCTGAGTGGTACCTGCTTCTGAGGAAGTTAGGTGCTCAGTTAAAGGTGGAAGTTGAGCCTGAGTTTCAGGGTTCCTGACCTGTAATGTGTTATTCTGTGTTGGTCTCTCCCCTAGTCTAAGACTCACCTGGATATCTGGGGGTCTCTGAAAAGAGAGTAAACCCTGAGACATCCTCATCTCTCATGGCTTCTGTAGGTGCAGAGGGTGTGGGGAGCCTCGGGGGTTCTAAAACACTCCTGCTCTCCGGAAGTCTCTTCCTGTCTCTGGAACCCTGGTTGAGGTCAGCCCTCTTACCCAAAGAGCTTAGTCATCTTGCTGTGGACTTGCCAGGGACATTAGTCTTTAGCAAGAGCCTTAACTGATGGGCCTGCCAGCTCCCAGGAGGGACAGCCCTCAATGTAGCCTGACTGGCAGCTGTCCGGTAGCCTCAAAATCTGCCCCCATACCCCATCACACCCCTTCTGTTTCCAGAGCCCCTTCAGAGTGGGCGGCCCATGTACTAATCTACAAGGGATGTGAGAGCCTTGGGGTCTCTACTGGGCCTTCCCAGCAATGTCCCTGGTTCCACATGATCTCCTTGCTGCAGCCAGGTCCTTCCTAGGGTTGCTTGCCTTCGTGGCAGAAGCATTTTCATAGCTGTGGCTTCTAGTCTGGAAATCTCCCTGTTTGGCGGACAGCATGCTGCAGCACGTCTCCCTCACCTCCCTTCCCAGTTCTGTATCTGCCTGAGGTCCTGGTTGAGCCTTAGGTACCCATAGCCTTCACCGTGTGAAGACTTTGCCATGGATGGCATTGGTGACAATGTCTTCAGGTTCTAGACGGTGGCTTGTTAAGTCTTGGCACCTTTTCTCCTGAACACTTTGACTCCCAGTCACTTAGCAAGGTTAGCACTGAACTTGGAAAAGCTTTGTCAAACACCTGCTATGTGTGTTGTGCCGGGACAGTGTGGGGCAAGCGAGTTTGGTGGGAACAAGCTGGCACATGAGTCCTGGACATGAAGCCCACCTCTGCCATCTCACCCCAGCTAAGCCCTAAATGGTGGGCAAGTTGTTCTCCACCTGCTATTTTACCAGTCACCAACCCAAGGGTCGGAGTCTCCTGGAACATGCTCTGTGCATATGCCAATTCTGTGGATAAATAAATTGTTCATTTAAAGGAAAGAAACAAACTGTTAGAGGTCATCCAGCAATTAAGCAGCAGAGTCAGGTTGGAAATGGATTCTCTGGGTTCCCAAGCCCAGGCTTTCCCCCTCAGTTTGTCCGCACCCACTGGGACATCGGCCTCCTGTCCCCTCACTTGTCACTTCTCTCTCTCTCCAGCGACACTCTGAACATTGTGGCATCAGATCACCGGCCATTCACCACCAAGCAGAAAGCCATGGGCAAGGAAGACTTCACCAAGATCCCACATGGTGTGAGCGGCGTGCAGGATCGAATGAGTGTGATCTGGGAAAGGGGCGTGGTAGGTGTCTGCAGCCTTGCCCACACTGAATGAAGATCCCAGCGAAGCCCACTCATCAGGGGTGTGTTAGTCAGGGTCCTCTAGAGGAACAAGATTGATAGAATATAAAGGAGATCTCTAAGAGTGGCTTGCAGGCTGGTCTGACAATGACTGTTCCCCCCCCCAAAAAAAAGCCCAGGAATCCAATAGTCATTCAGTCCATGAGGGTGGATTTCTCAAGCTGGTCCCTCATATATGTTGGAATCCCAGCGAAGCAGGCTCTAATATCAGTGAAGGAATGTCTCAGCAGCAGTATGTATTAACTTGCCAGCAAGAGTGAGGATAAGCAGACAAAGAGATAAAATGTCCCTCCATGTCCGTGTGTGTGTGTGTGTGTGTGTGTGTTTGCTTTTAGAAAGTGTGACCCAGATTTAGGGTGGGCCTTCTAACCTCAAATGATCCAATTAAGAATAATCCCTCACAGTCATGCCTAGGTTTCAGCTAATTCCAGTCAAGCTGACCACCAAGAATAGCCTTCGCAGGAGAGCTGACCCAGTCACAGCTCCTGTGGTACCCAGTAGCAAGGCAAGAGGTTGGTAGTATCCATAGATGGTGGAGGTCAGGCTTAGCTAGCATAGCATCAGCTCACATGTACGAGGGGTGGAAAGGCTCGCTCCATTACATCAGAAAGTGATAGGACCTGTTAACGAAACGTGACAGTTTAGAAGAGGATAGGGGAAAATCCATGCAGTTGGAACTTTAGCATTTTGGTGTACTTCTTCCTACTTCGGTGCATGTACCGGCTTTTTCTTTTGGTTTTTGGTCTTGAATGTTTGGAGGTCTTCCTGCTTCATCATCCCAAGTGGCAGTATTTTAGATGTAAGCCACAGTGCCTAGCTACATACATTATTTTAGTAACTGGATTCATCTTTTTTCCCCTACATATTTTGAGTCATTTTGAGTGTCTTCCTAGAACTCTACCAAGCTGTGGGCTTTTTAAAAAGCTGGAATTTGGGACTTGTGGTCTAACTTAGCTCTTCATACACACTGGGCTGGAGTTCCACCGCTGCCTACATTGCAAGGCTCAAAACGTCTTTTTTAAATTGCTATGTAATACTCCTTTCAATGGAAATGCTGTATTTAATTCTTCCTTTGAAACTTTTGACTGTTTCTGGTTTTCACACTTCGAATGCTGCTAGAGCAGTCCTTGCTTGTGAATGTGACCATTTCTAATTACTTCCTTAGGACAGATTTCTAGAAGGGGATTTTTGGGTCAAGGGATATAAATATGAAGTTCTGGGTATATTTTGTCTAATTGAATTTCAAAAAGATAGGGGCTGGGATTTCATCTGAATACCACCTGTTCTGCCCATGGAGAGTAAGTAGTTGTTGATCTTGGTCTGTCATGGAAAACTCTCAACACTCAGTATGCGCTCAAAGAGATTTGAAGTCCTAAAAACTAAGCCTCCTGCTCAGGGCAGGGCCGCGACTTAGCTCAGGGCATTGTCCCTTGAGGAGAGGGCCACGGCTGTCTACGGCAGAGCAGGTAGTTCTTTCAGAACCCAGAATACATTTCAGCCTCTCCCAGCTATCTCCAGTTTCAGGTGGCCCACAGTCCACAAAACAGTGGAAAATTCTAAAAATAATCCATAGTTTGGGGAAGTTGTTTGTTTGAGACAGGGTTTCACACTGTACCCCAGGATGGTCTGGAACTCATTTTGTAATCCAGACTGGCCTTAAACTCATAAGAGTCCTACCTCAGTTTTCCCAGAACTAAGATTACTGGCATGAGCTACCACATCCCATACTGTAAGTATTAAATAATTTTTGTTACAGTATATTGCTAACTTATTCTATTAGTTATTGTTAGCTTCCTGCGGTTCCTAACTTTTGAGTTAACTTGGTTGTAGGTGAGCATGTATATGAAGTAAGCCTACTCTAAATTGGGCTCAGTTCTCTGTAGTTTCAGGCATTCTATGCGGGCCTTGGAACAATACCAGCAAATGAGGAGACGTAAGCTTTTGCACATGAAGGGAAGCCCCTTAAGTCATCCCAAGTGGGCACATGTGTGGACCTTATCTTAGGGGGTGCATTTGCCTTTGCCCCAGGCAGGCAGCCTTTGGCACAAGTCACCAGCGTGGCTGAGTGAGGGATAAAGGGGCAAGCAGGGTCTGAAGCTCTGCCAGGTGCCTCATATTGGGACAGTGCCTATAGCACTGTTTGCCTTAGGAGCACAGGCTGGATAGCAAGTGCCTGGGCAGGAAGCTGCACGTCCAGACCCAGGCTGATCTGACACATTTGCCACATTCCAGGTTGGAGGAAAGATGGATGAGAATCGCTTCGTAGCTGTCACCAGTTCCAACGCAGCCAAGATTCTCAACCTGTATCCTCGCAAGGGCCGCATCATCCCTGGAGCCGATGCCGACGTGGTGGTGTGGGACCCAGAAGCCACAAAGTAAAGCTTGCCGCTAGTCTCCTGGGCCTGGGAGGACTTTATTCCAGAACTGCAAAGGCGAATAACCTTTGCAGCATTTCCAGAGTAGAGGAATGTGACGGTGATGTGCCTTCCATGTGACTGTCCACCTCCCTTGCTCATGTATACCCATGCCCAGTGTCTCTGTCCCTGCTTCTAAGGGACCAGTCAGATGGGAAAAATACACACTATTTTTTGTTTTTGTTTTTTTGAGACAGGATTTTTCTGTGTAGCTTTGGAGCCTGCCCTGAAACTCATTCTGTAGACCAGATAGGCCTCAAGCTCACAGAGATCCACCTGTCTCTGCCTCCTGAGTGCTGGGATTAGAGGCATGCACCACCACAGACCAGCCTACACTTCTTATGTACAAAAGTCTTTAACCTCTTTTTGCATTGATTCTCTAAAGGCTCTGTGTCCAAATATGGCTCCATTCTGAGATGTTAGGGGTAAAGATTTCAACACAAGAATTGAAAGGGGATGGAATTAAGCCCATCAAACAGCTCTGGGTACCATTCCTGCCTACCTGGCAGCATCTTGTTGCATCAAGCTGTACTCTCTTTACCGATACTCAGGTCTTGTCCCACCCTCATCTCCCATCAGGACCATCTCGGCCAGCACCCAGGTGCAGGGTGGAGACTTCAATTTGTATGAGAACATGCGCTGCCATGGCGTACCACTGGTCACCATCAGCCGGGGACGCGTCGTGTATGAGAATGGCGTCTTCATGTGCGCAGAGGGCACTGGCAAGTTCTGTCCCCTGCGGTCTTTCCCAGACATTGTCTATAAGAAGCTTGTGCAGAGAGAAAAGGTAAGATGGGGTGGGAAGGAGGATGTGTGGGACAAGGTCAAGGCCCCTGTTGGGGGACGTGTTCACTTTTCTCCATTAACTCTCAGATACTGTCATGTTGTATGTTACTTCTGCATCAGTGTGACCTGAATGCCTTAAGAGAGGAAAGGGTTAACTGAGCTCATGATTTCAGAAGCTTTAATGCGACCTGGTGCAGTTCGTGATAATGGGAGTGTGTGAAGCAGTGATTCTCAACCTGTGGGTCACGACAGATACTGACATTACAATTCATAACAGCAGCAAAATTACAGTTATGAAGTAGCAATTAAATAATTTTATAGTTGGGGGTCACACCACAACATAAGGAACTGTATTAAAGGGTCACGGCAATTGGCTTTTGGGAACCTGTTCCCCATTTACCTTGTCCAGCCTTGACACAAGGGGAGGAGCTCAGGCCTGTCTCCCCTTGCTGGGCTGGCCCATGGGAGGCCTGCCCCTTTCTGAAGTGGAGATGGAGGAGGAGGGGAAGGAGAGCGGACTAGGTGGAAAGGGGGTGGGAGATGTTAATTAAATAACATTTTTCAATTATTTTACACACTGACTGCAGTGTGTAAAATAATTGAAAAATGTTATTTAAATAAAATATTTAAAAAATGTAAAAAAGGGTCACAGCATTAGGCAGGCTGGGAACCACTGGTGGAGTGGCTGACGGTTCGTGTGCAGCAGGCAGGGAAGAAGCCAGAAGTCAGAACCAGAGGCCGGCTGGTAGCCTTCAGAGGACCACCCCAGTGACCTGCTTCTGCCAGCCAAGTCCCATCTCCTAGAGAATTCCATTCAGACAAGCCCTAACACAGCATTTCCTCTGGATGCTGTCTGTCACCATCTGTCCAGGAACGTATGTGGCAGAGACAAAAGGGATGGTGGAGTTGGAAAATGCTGGTTTCCATGTCCCATTTTGCATAGATCTATTATTATTATTATTATTAATGTGTGTTTGTATGTGTATATATGTATACACATGTGAGGAGGGGTGCCCATGGAGGCCAGAGGGTTCAGATGCCCCTGGAGCTAGAGTTACTGATGATTATGAGAACTGAACTGAGGGCCTCTCTAGGAGCAGCACACACTTTAAACCTCTTAGCCACCTCTGCAGTCTCAGTAGACAAAATGTAAACAGGCAAGCAGAGAGGGAGGGAGTCTGGTGGGTGTGTCTGTGGCCAGTGAGCTCCTCCCATACACAGGCTGATTGTTCTGTTCCTGGCCCCTCTCGCTGATGCTGAGGATGCATTCAAAAGTCCCCTATACCTGTTGTTTCTCACAGACTGGGCAGGCAGCATGCAAAAGTGCAATTGAGGCTCCCTCCCAAAGGATGCAGTGTTCGCATCTCTGCCGCTACTGCTGCTGCTCCCTTGGCCACCTGCACGTCCTCCAACACACTTCCTCCCTGTCACAGTGGCACTTTTAATATAGTGAGTCACCATCACGGACCTAGGCCAGGACAGCTCTAAGTGACAGAGCTGAGGCTGGAGCCTTGGTGGCCTGGTTTGTGCAGCACAGCTCCTAACCCTTTATTTAGTATTGCTGCCAGCAGTATCCCATGGCTACACCAACTCTATCTAGCCCAAGTTTTCTCTGGGTTGTCAGACCACACTGAAAGGTCTGCCTGTTGGGAGCCTGGCCTTGTCAGGACACTGCCAGGATGTTCACTGTGGAGGAGTTCCTCAGCTGTCTCTCTGGCAAACTCCCCTGGAAGGATCCCACCCAAGCAGAGGGCAGAGACTGAGGCACTTTCTGCACACGCACATTTATGTGTGGATGCATACGCTCATCCTATGTAGAAGCTAGAAAGGCATTCTTCAGCACTTGGAACTACAGAAACAAGAAGCCTGTCGCCCGTGCATCTTGGGTCCTGTGGGTCATAGCGGGTATCGGTGGAAGAGGTTGCAGCTGTGTGCTTGGCCTTGACATTCCTGTCTTTTCTCTTCACCAGACCTTAAAAGTGAGGGCAGTGGACCGCACTCCCTACCTAGGGGACGTCGCTGTTGTTGTCCACCCTGGGAAAAAAGAGATGGGAACGCCACTGGCGGACACTCCCACACGGCCAGTCACCAGGCACGGGGGCATGCGGGACCTTCATGAATCCAGCTTCAGCCTTTCTGGTAAGGATGAGGATGTGGCAGGTGCTGGCAGGCAGGAGAGAGGCTTGGGCAGTAAACTGCAGCCTGTAGGTCCTTTGTAGAGCCATGAGGACAGGGCCATCCCCAGGTGCCCAGCTTTGTGCTCTTAGAAGAGCAGCTTATGCCAGGAACCTGTGGTTCCCACTGCAGGTACCAGTGGGGAAGTGCTGGTGGTCTGTGGGGAGGTGACCTCCAAAAACACACTCTCAAAGGGCTAGTCACTGCCACAAACAGTGGGACATGAATGCTAGGTGCTGTTTCTTGTGCACTGTCCAAACACACTGAAGCTTTGTCAGTCCGGGATGTGCGGCTTCTCAGGGTCTCCTGAGCACACCACAGCCTACAACAACTGACCCCACATGAAGTGTGGTAAGACCCTGGGCCTCTGGGGCCTAACTAGTCAGTTGCCTCTTCTGCCCCAGTCCAAGAGCCATGACTGGACAGTGGCTCCTTCGGACAAAGTTGCCTGTCGTCTCTCTTCCAGCCCCAAGTCTTAATCTGTTGGAGACGGGGATCACTGAATAATTCCCCACTGTGATCTCTGGGGCCCTAGACCCTTTTTTCTGAGTCTTAGAATTCCAGAGGCAGGGCCTTTGGAGTATGGGTTATTCATTTTCCAAAATAGTTGCCAGTTTCCTGTTTCAGTGTCTGGTCTACTCATTGAGTGTAGCTGGAGGTTTCTCTCCTGCCCGCCAGTTCCCAGATAACCACTCAGAGGCTTCATATTCATTACAAACTGTTTGACCTATTAGCTCAAGCTTATTATTAACTAGATCTTATGGCTTAAATGAACCCATTTCTATTATTCTATATTTTACCACGAGGCTCGTAACTTCTTACCTCACATCTTGCTTCTCCAGCGGCTGTTGCCATCTCCCTGACTCCACCCTTCTTCTTCCTGTGTCTGTTTGGATTTCCCTGCCTGGGTCTGTTCTGCCTGGCTATTGGCCAAATCAGCATCTTTATTAACCAATGGATATATAACCTATTCACAGCATATAGAGGGGAATCCCACATCAACCAAGACCTGTGTGTGAAGGTCTGTGTGACCGCTGGCTGATCCCTTGGTCTAACAGCACAAGTATTGCTGTCCATATGAGTGAGCAGAGAAACTCCTAAAGTAGTTCCGAGTCAGGAAAACCTGGGTTCACACACCTACTGCTGTAAAATGTGATACCCTGAGCCCTAGGTTTCTCATCCAGATAATGGACTAGAGTCATGAGGGTTAAATGACTGAATACCTGGCACTTGGGGAGTGGCTCCATCAGTAAAGCGTTTGCCTTGCAAGCACGAGGACCTGAGTTCAATTCCAAGAAACCATGTTGAAAAGGGCAGGCACGGGGCTGGAGAGATAGCTCAGCGGTTAGGAGTGTGTACTGCTCATTCAGAGGACCTGTGTTGAGTTCCCAGTTTCCCAGCACTCAACTACCTGCAAATTCCAGCTCCAGGGAAATCCAACACCTCCTCGGACACATGCACATACCAATACACAGCTCCAGACCTGTCCTAAAAGCGGTGGACAGCATTCCCTTGAGGGGCGGGAGAGGTCTGAGCCTCAGTGGTCACAGGGAGCCTGCTAACCCAGGCAGCTTCTGTATGGTTGACTTTTCCTGCTTCTTTCCCTGCAGGTTCTCAGATCGATGATCACGTTCCAAAGCGGGCCTCAGCTCGGATCCTCGCGCCCCCTGGAGGCAGGTCGAGCGGTATTTGGTAAAGGCTCTGACCAGCCCCCACAAGTGAGGATGCTCCACCGCCACCCGCTTGCACACCTTCGGGCCACAGCTGCAGGGGGTGGGAGAGGCTGGGCAGGGCAGCGCTCAACAGGTGGGGGCTCCAGGAAGCAGAGAGCCCTCCCATTGTCTGAACGTGATTCACAGGGCTTTGACCCACCCCTAACAAGGCACTTTGAGCTGTCCCTCCTGCTCTGCTCCCTCCTTCCTTCCTCGGTCCTGGGGTTTCTCTGGACCCCAGCGGCCACACTATGCACAGCACCCAATGCATAGCGCCTGGCCCCGCCCCTCCTCTCACAACAACCTCCAGTGCAGGCTCTGGGAAGGCCCGGACTTGAGTGCCCTGCCCTGCTGCCCACCCAGACAGGCGTCCAGAGCACTTTAGCAGATGTGTGTTATAAGTAAGGGCCTTCCCCCCACATCCCTTAGGTACTATGGTGACATTTCCCAAGTCAGACAGGTGTTAGCTTCCCAGCCATGCCCTAGATGTCCAATCTTTACTGACTCACCCCTGTGTAGGTACAGCCGGGACACCCTGGTTGTGGCTGTGGTTGGGACACCCTGTGCCCTTTGCTGGCCTCTTTCCACTCCCTACCCACACCCTCGGGGAGCCCCAGGCCCCAGATGGGTAGCTGGGTGGGCATGGGGCTGGTGCCAGGCGCGTGTAAATGGTTTTGTTTTGCACGTTTGGTTTGCGCAGTGGTTTGGTTTGACTTGTTTGTGCACCCTGTGGACAATAACGGTGCTTCGTGTCACTAGCGTAGCATAGAATCGGGAGTAGATTTGGTTCTTAGGAGATGCTGCAGTCACCACCAACCAGACAGTCCAGGGCAGCGGTGGGGACAGGCTGTCCCCCGGCCCCTTTCCCCCAACCCAGGGTCCTGCTACAAGATGCAGCCCTGGACCATGCCTCCCCTGTCCCACACCCCTACCTCTTACCAACCCCATCCTACTTTTTCTACATTCAACTGTCCTGGATGCTGACCCTGGAAACCTTCAGGCGACAAGGCGGCCCCTTTCTCATCTTCTCCTGGTCACTGCCAGCACTAACCCCCATGTCCATACCTTCACACCCCTACACAGCTTCCCATAAGGCCTAGCTACTCCTCCTGTGTGACTAGCAAGAGGCCTCATACCTGCTGAGAGAGGGGGAGTAGGAGAGGGTTGGCCAGCCAGCCTCCCGGGTGGGGGTGGGGGTTCTTCAATATGCAAGCCCTAGCCGGAGAATCTGCTCCACTGCCCAAGTGCTATGGGGTCCTGCACTCAACCCCACGCTCTTGTTGGCTGCTGGTTAGGCCTGCCCCGCCTCAGAAGCTCTTTGGGGGTTCTCATAGGTGGCTACCCAATCTGAGAAGTGAGCCAGCTGTCTGCCTTTGATAGGCCTCATCATTCCTCCCTCCCCGTTCCTTGGGAAATCATCTCACTTTTGTTTGAGCTCCCCAAATCTGCCAGAGGCCTCAGAGATCTTGGTACTCATCCCTGCACAGTTTGTACTGCTTCGGGCCCATCAGAGCACTTCCACGCATCAGCTCTCACTCCTCCTTCTGGTGGAATGCTTACCACTCTCCCCCATTTTACAGATTTAAAAAAAATAACCTGAGGCCCCAAAAGTTAAGGCCGGCTGGCTCCAGAAGTGTCCATGACTGACCTTATGGCCTTGGCTGATCTAACCTAGATGTGGAAAGCGGCTGTGGACTGATACCGGGCCCACCAGGAGTTTAACGAGATAGAATGAATGCTTTCTCCCTGGGGAGAAAAATGCATTCTGCCTCGCTTTGCACAAGTCGATCTTTATTATCTTTATTGTGAGCAGACTACTGTATACTCTCGGTTTGAGCCTGGACTAGAAAAGTGTTGGGAACTTGTGTGTAGCTTTAGTTGCATCCTCATCCTCATTGTCCTCATTTTGGAGCTGAAATGATAACCCGGAGAACTGAGGAAGTCATGGGAACAGTAGGCCATGACGCTGGAAAAGCCTCATGGGTAGCAAAAGCAGTGATACTGACCCCTGGTACAGTCCTAGCCTCTCTCTCCTCCTTTTTCTCCTCCTCTTCCTTCCTCCGCCTCCTGCTCCTCTTCCTCTTCTTTTTGAGACAAAGTCTTGCCTATGTAGCCTGGCCTTGAACTCAGAGCATCCTGCCTCAGTTTCCCAAGCACTGGAATTCCAGGCACAAGCTACCACACCTAGCTATATGTCATCTTTATCTATTTTTGCCCTTGCTTGGTCATGGGCCTTGGGCAGATGCCAAAGATCCGAGGGATGGTAGGACCAGCGAGGCAGGGCACCTTGCTTGGGCCAGGAAAGCTTTACCTGAGTGCCTCCACCTGAGAAGTGCATGACCTGGCGTGGTGAGAGAGTACGTGTTCAAGGGGCCGCTGTAGGCCTTCCATTTCATCCACCCCCACCCTTGGGTACACCCAAATCCACCCTTCCATAGACTGTGTGCTCACCCAGAAGCTTCTGGGTGTGAATCAGGAGGCTCAAGGAGCCAAATAAACCATCACCCCCCTCCCCGTGTCCACTCCCTGCCCCATGCAGAGCTCCAGCCAGCCCCATCCCAGGCCCAGTGGCTGCTGGCTGGAACGAAAAGGTTCTCTGGTTGCACCGAATGCAGCTCTCAAACTGGTCTTGTACTTGCTGAATAAATACTGTTGTTCTTGCCTTAGCTGCTCTCTAGGTTTGTGGGGTTAACGCACCCAAAAATTGTGCTACTGTGTGTGTGTGCGTGTGTGTGTGTGTGTGTAGTGCTAGGAGCCCACAGTAGGCCTCTTGTCAAGCCAATGCCATGATAAGGGCATCTCTTATACTGACCCAGAAACCACAGAACCACATGGAAGCCAACGCCCCTCCAGCTGCTGAGGCAGCAAGCACAGCCCAGGGTCAAAATGGAGCTGTCGGTAGCACCCCAGCACCCAAGGGACTTCCTCACTCCTCTGTAATGTCATGGTGCTAAGATCGTGTCAATCCCAAGATGACACATAGTCCTATGCTTTGGCCACCGTTTGAGGCAAAAACCAAACAGCCCAACACGTTGTGTTCTGGTGCAGGTTTGTATTAAACTGTAGCTACTTCTCACTCGGCCTCTGTTGTGTTTATTCAAGAAGTAGCCTGGCAGAAAGCCGCCTCTACAGCAGTTGTGTGGTGCTTCCGTTGCTAGGAGAACAGCTTTGATCCATCACTCTGATCCAGTGGCAGCTCAATGGGAGGTCTGAGCAAGGTCTGGAAATGTAAAAATAAAAAGTTTAAAAATAAACATTTGTTTTTAAGGGTCATGCCTCTCCCAAGAGCCCGGGATTTCTGATGTTGCAAAAGCAAACATTCAACCAGATTTCCTGGGACAGTTGGCACATTATCTGAACTAAGAAAAAAAAATCAGGAGATATTAGAAACAAAAAGATCCAAACTCCCCCACCCAACCGATGACACTTGTTCTCCTGGCTACCATTTTGGAAGCCTACAACCCCATTCTGTTCAGCAGAAGCTGACGGACTGTATCCCCATAGACATGACAAAGTCACCCCAAGGCCTCAGTGTGTGTTTGAAGGGCCTTTGGCTGCTTACTAGCTTTCCAGACCCCCCCACCTTTGAGTCTGGCCACGGGGCCCTCCAAACCCCTTGGGTGTTGGGAGGACTCCTGTGATTAAACTCACACTGAAATGAGTGACGTACAAGCTATCATTGCAGTACTTGGATGGTTGAGGCAGGTGGATCATGAGTGTGAGACCAGCCTGGGTCACACATAAGCAGATCCAGTCTCAAAGAGTGGCTGTACCATTCATTTCAGTACTGTGGGGCACCTTGTGCCAATTTCTTAACCCCCAAAGACGCAACTCTAGTGAGGAAATTCTAGATCGTGGAGAAAATCGGCATAGCACACTGGGAGCATAGTCGGTTACCTAACTGCCCCCAAACTATAGTAAATATGTGGGGCTGGGGAGAAGACACAGCCTTTGGTCCCAGCACTCAGGGGACAAGGGCAGGCAGAGCCACAGAGTGAGACCCAGTTTCAACAAACAAAAGGAATGAAAAGGCACTGTCACGTGTCATCAACTGTTTGCATGGCATGAGGTGTGTGCAGATACATACTTGGGAAGACCCCGTACACCTTAATATGTGTACAATTGGAAAAGGACCACAGGTTTGGACTTGAAAATTGGGATCAGCCAAGAGAATGTACAGTATGGAGCGACTCCAGTCAGCAGCTGTGCAGCCATCAGCTGAGATTTCTTAACTTGGGGTTATAGGTTGACTCATGCAGGCACAAGTGACATTAGGAACTGTGGAAGAGGCTCAAGGAAGCCCTGGGTCTGAAGAACAAACAGTATAATACCGGGGAAGGGTAGACATAATTGTACTAAATGATTAAAAAAAGACTTTTATTGATTGATTGATTGATTGATTTTGAGACAGAATTTCACTATGTAGCCCAAGCAGATCTGGAACCATGTAGACCAGACTGGCCTTGAACCCAGGGGGATTAGAGACACGCACCACTACACCTGGCCATAAGAAGCTCTCCCACAACACTGCCAACGAACTTAATACATTGTTAAAAGTTTGCTTTAAAAACACCTTGCTCTTCTCGGTGTCTACCTTTAGAGTGTCATCTGCATCCTGTCTGAGCATTGTTTCCTGGCTACTCACACGGATGCATTGGACATTTTCCTTGAAATGCAAGATGTTCATTTTTTATTAGGAGAAAGTGATCCTTTTGAGATGGGGATTTCTGTGTGTCTTTCTCATTGGACAGAATGACAACATGGTTATAGGAATTAAAGCCTTCCAAGTCCCTCTGAGAGGACACTCTGCAAATCCAAGGTCACCGAATTGGAAACTGACACAGGCCACTCTGCGTGCTTTGGTGACACCATCTAGACAGTGCCTCTCGTGTTGCTGGAATTCATTGTGAACTGGCCTGAGTTTGGCAGATGGATGACCCTGGAGTTCCTCTCTTTTGGTCAGCCCCCAGCAGCAGCACCATGCCACATTCCAAGGTACATGAGGGGTTAACTTCACTAACAGACTTCTCAGGAAAGACTTTGACCCTTCATTCCTGAGGGAACCAAAGCTACTGGAAACAACTCCCAAGAGGACCAGGCGTGTTTTGAGTCTCAAGGACAAGATCCTTCAGTGGCAACACCTTATGGACCTGCTTCAGTGGCAGTGGGTCATCTGAAAGAATTCCTGGTGGCCAGGAGAGGATCTTCCAGCCCATCGTGGGTATAGTAGGCCGAGTTGCTATGTGAGGGCTGCTGATGTTTATTCCGTGTTCAGCAGGTCTCTGTGAGCAAACCATCGGCGATGTGGCTGGTAGTGTCTTCCCTCGGAAGGCTTTGTAATTCCTCCTTAATGGCTGCACTGTGGCAGTGAAACTCCCAGGAACGGCACCACAGGCAACGAGAGAATGCTGCCGCCTTCCGTTTGTAATCCTGTTCTTTATATACAGCACGTTCATCTGGCGTCATAGTCATGAGAACTAGTATCCCAATTCCAGTCACAGGGCAAAGCCAATATTTTAGGGATCATACTTGTTCACCTGGTGTGGACAAAGTGGGGCTCCCTTCTGGACCCTTGGACTGAAGTTGCTCATCGAGCCCAGTGCCTCTCAGCCAGGGCCAGTTTTGTCCTCCAGGAGATACGAGTAGGGAATATTCGGACATTCTTTTGGCTGTTACAACTTAGGGGACTGGGGCTACTGGAATCTTGGGGATACCACTCCAGGACACTGCTGAGCATCCTACTTGGGAGGTACTCAGGGCAGCCATCACAATAAGGAATTGTCCGACCCAAAATATCAACAGCACCAAGCTAGAGAAAACTCTGTTCTAGCTTAATGATAATATGAGATCATTGTTTTAGAAAACTGCATGAAGAAATTTAAGAAAGAGGAGGAACCAGATGATGGTGGCGCACACCTTTAATCCCAGCACTCGAGAGGCAGAGGCAGGCGGATCTC
>LOJH01001323.1:63822-77562 GCA_001685095.1 Ellobius talpinus
CAGTCCTCTGTAAACCTGGACGGTGGCTGTCCCCCAGTCCTCTGTAAACCTGGACGGTGACTCTCCCCCAGGGCTGTTAGAGGATGCTAGTATGCAAAGCTTGTAGAGTAGCTGCTTGGTGGCTTATTTACATTTACTGGTGCTTTAAGTTTAAAAATAATGTCTCCAAGTTTGTCAAGACAAATCCATCCTGAGCTGATTCTAAAGCCCCCATTCCTCAGGAGCCTTCCTAATATGTTCAGCGGGAACAAAGATTTGTCCCATGAAAAACTGAGACTTGCAGTGTTATTTCAACTGCCAAATGAGAGAGCATGTATATGAAATGGTTCTTTGTCTCCATGCATTCAGCTGACTTGGTTGTCTGACAAAATGACCAGGCATGAGCAGTTGGACTGGGACAGAACACAAGCTGAATGACTTGGTGTGGCGTGGGGTTGCTCAGTCCTTCTGCTGGGGAGGCTAGTCAGAAGAATGATATTTTTTTCAAGATTTATTTATTTTTGTGTGCATTGGTGTTTTTCCCTGCATGTATGTCTGTGTGAGGGCATCAGGTCCCCTGGAACTGGAGTTACAGACAGTTGTGAGCTGCCATGTGGGTGCTGGGAATTGAACCCAGGTTGTCTGGAAGAGCAACCAGTGCTCTTAACCCCTGAGCCATTTCTCCAGCACCACCCACCCCAGGAATGACCTTAATTTGAAATAGAAGAGCTGTGGAGTGCTGGCTTATTAGTAAGCCTCACATGGTTGTCGTCATTTGCTTCCTCTACTGTCAGGGGTGCACCTTGAACCCTGACTTTGCTCAGATCAGTTTCTGTACTTGTGAGATACAGAGGTCTTGGGAAAGGAGCCTCTCCTCCCCAAAGGTCCCCCTCCTCCCCGGAGGTAACCCTCCTCCCTGAGTGAGGAGAAGAAATGGGGGGCTTTCTGGATGGAGCAATTACAAAATGGTTACCAGGGAAAGTTAGGCAGGTGGCCAGACCCAGGTGGATCTAAATCCCTAGATCAAGTTCGTGTCCATCTGCAGGCCTCTAAAGACAAGCTCTGTCGTAGGTAGAGAGGCCCCTCACACGTGCAGCTTCCGGTTTGATTCCCAGCTCTGCGGATAAACTTGGACAGTACCTACCCGTGAGAAGTGGGATTTGGGAGTAGAGATGGAGAAAAGAGACTCAAAGGGGAACTTTTGTTTCCTGTGCTTCAGTCTTTGACCTGTTGGAAGACACACTGTTTTGTGCATGTAGCTCAGTAAACACATTTTAATATAAAACCCCAGTTGGAGCATTCAGTGATGGAGCAGATAGCACTAAATTGTTTCCTTCCGCAGACCAAGCCAGTGTCTAAACCAGGCTCTTGAGGAAGGAAGGGCCCTCTGAAGTGGCTGCTTCCCTGGCGGCCAAGAATACTTAGTGAAACACCTACCTCATCAGTTCTTTGTCCTTTCATGCCCCTTTTTGAGGATAGTCCCCTCTTCTTGATTATCTGAAGCAAGCAGTACTTCCTAATAAGCTAATTTAATTCCAACTATTGACAAAAGTGGCATTTGCCCATGTGACCTTTACAACAAATCTGTGAGGTAGACATGGTGCTGCCCATGGAATCCCAGCACTTGGGATAACCTGGGCTACATAGTGAATCTGAGTCTCAAATAATGACAAGATATTCAATCTTGTGCTACTCATCTCAAAAGAGCTTGAAGCTTAAGGATCCTACCACAGAATGGGTACACTCTGTGTTGGTAGCTGCAATCTGAATCAGGCCTGGCTGGTCCTTTAGCACAATATTGACAGATTCTGTTAGAAATGACAAATAAGGGGCTAGAGAGATAACTCAGCAGTTAAGAGCACTTGCTGTTCCTGTACAGGACCTGGGCTCAGTTCCTAGCACCGACATGTTGGCTCACGACCATCTGTAGGCACTCATATGGTGCATATACATGCAGGCAAAACATTCAAGCACATAAGATAAGTAAACCTTGAAAGAAAGAAGAAGGAAATGGCCATTCCATTGTGATAAGAGTTCACTAAGTGATGCTGAATTTTTAATTTTGTCATCAGTTGGCCAGTTGTCTCTTTCAACCAGGTGTCCTGTTGAGTATAGAAAGATGACAAGCTTATCAGTCGGGCATAAGCTTTGGGTACTTACCCAGAAGTAACATGGATTACACTGGGTAATTTACAACCCATCGCCCAGTCTTTCCTTTGGCTAAGACAAAATTGCATGGTAGCTGGCCAGGGTTGGTGAGACATCCTACAGCCAAGGGTGGATTTTCCCTAATGTGAAGTTGGCTGGCCAGTTGCCACACACTAGATCATGTTTTCAGTAGCACCATTGCCCTACCAACTTTGCTGAGCTGACTAGATGTTGTTTCCCAACTCCTTATCATATGCTCTGGATGCTTCATTTCTCACAAGTAAATAAGGACTTAGCCCATCTTAAATGTTTGTACTCCACACAAAATGTTTTCATGAAACTATTACCTATATATAGGAAATACATACTACTTATATAATATGATTAGAATAGCTGAGCAAGAAGCATGACTCCTAATCTGTCTAGTAGTTCAGACTGTGTGTGTGTATGTATATACACACACATACATACATACACACACATATAGCCTTAAAAGGACACATATCCTTAGACCATAAATTGCCATTTTCAGACTATTTAGGACCTTTGGTTAAAGGTGCATTTAAAATATATGGATTTTTATTAATACATTATTAATAATATAAAATATTTAAAACAGCCAGAATTGTTGGGCCGGAAGTGCTGGGCATGGTGGCCCACACCTTTAATCCCAACATTTGGGCAGCAGAGTCAGGCAAATCTCTGTGGGTTCAAGGCCTACCTGGTCTGTGTATTGGTCTATACATAGTTCCAGGCTAGCCAGGACTATAGTGTGAGACCTTGTCTCAATCTCCCCACCCCCAAATTTAAGTAAAACAACCAGAAGTATTAGACACTGAGAACTGGGTCAGGTTCGCAGAAATGAAATACTGCATAGGCTTTAAAAACCTTTGGTTAATATTGAAACCAGGAATAGTGGCATGTGTCTATAATCCTAGCACTCAAGAGCCTGAGGCAAGGAGATCCAAGTGTAAGGCTAGCTTGGGCTGTATACCAAGTCCCTGGCCTCCTCAGCCACTGCACATATGTGGAACATACACATGCATGCAGACAAGGCACCCTTACACACAAAATGAAAATAAGCTTTTTTAAAATGTGGATCTTAAAATAGCCTTATTTCCTTTTAACTTTTGCTGTCTAAATTTATCAGCTGCCACAGCCCCGACCTCTGTTTCGGGTGGCCTGCCTTCTCCCATGCCTCTCTAGATTCTCTGAATGGCCAGCTCCCCAGTGCTCTGGGCCTTCCTGTAGGCTTTCCCTTGTGTTGAGTGTACATATTCCCATTTGAACTGCTTTCAGTCTATGCTCATGCCTTCATAGCCCCCTTCTTTTCTCTGTTCTTGGTCCCATTTTGTTTGCCCACCAACTCAGAGACCCTTACTCTTCCAGCGATGGATGTGGGTGTCTAGGTTAGGCTTTTGCCGGTAGTGGAGTTTGTTCATCTTGAAATGCTAGGGAAGGGACACTTGTAACCTCCTCCTCCTGGGGATCCGGGCCCATGTGGAGTGAAGGGACATATGGCCCGGTACACAGCTTGGCCTCTGCTGCAATCAGTGTTTGCTAAACGGGGTCTGTCTCTGCTTCTGAGTGGTTTTGACTACCCAAACACTCATCCCAGATGGGACAGATGCAATCCTTGCTGGCTGCCTTTATTAGTGAAAAAGTCTCTGGTTATGTCTGGCTGGAAAGACTCCACTAGCAAGTGATTGTTGAACAAGCAGTCACCTTATCTTGAGGGCATTGTTGTCCTGGTTACCTCGTAACATGATATAACTATAATATAATGTCCTGTTGGCCTTGTAGTGCTGTTTCTTGGCTGGTAAGAAGTGATATCTTAGCCGCTTTTGAGTCAGCAAGATCATAATTAGGGTTGATGTGTGTGTTGCCATGTGGAAGAGGCAGGTCTGGGAGCCCTAGATGAAATTCAATATTCCTTCTCGTATGAGGTGTGTTGTGCTAAGGGCTTATCTCCAGGGCTGAGAAATGTACCTTGTAGCCAAACTTCCCTGTAGCACCAGACTCTTGGCCACTAGCCAGCCCTCATCCCCTTCCTTGTGGGCTATTGCTGTCTGTCAAGCTCTCGGGTTTTGTCTCAACTTGTTCTGATTTTCGGTAGGTAGAGTTCCCAGCTGGAAACTCGCCCTTTGGGCGTCACATTCAGACCCCTAAGCGACAGGACTGCGGCTACGGAGATGTGATGTACTGGCCCCCAAATAGCAAGCTACGGTGTTTTGAGACAACCGATAAGACTTGTATTCCCCAAGAAGTAGAGTTTCCAGGTTTATAGGTTAGTCTTAGAATTGCGCATGTTGTCTTCATGAGGCCTTGGTGTAAGTAGAGTCGGTCAGGTACTTGTCAAGTATTTTCTCTGACTTGCATACATGATTGCTACGTGTTGATGGTGGTCCAGCTAGCTTTCAGTTAGAGTTTAGCATTACAGTGATTTTGGAGAGGTCTTCACATATTTAATGACATAAAGAAGATGCACTAGAGTCAACCATCCGAATCTATGGATTTAACCAACCAAAAAGCAAAACTTGAGTTTGGCATGTGCTGAGAGTCTGTGCTGAATCCGTGTGAGGTACTGTGTAGTCACTGCGTTAGGTATTACAGGTAATCCTCTTGTGTCCTCCTGCATCATCCCCTTGACCCTGACCCTGATTTAAAGTATAAGGGAAATGGCTATACCTAGGCTGGGTGCAGGTCCTAGGCTATCTTATAGGAGAACTGAGCATAAGACTTTAGCATCCATTGGAAGACCCTGGAGCCAGTCTCCTATGAAATTATGTACCAAGGGACACTTATATTTGGAGACATTCATTTAGTACAAAGGAGAAAGGGCACAGAAAAGAACTGTTTTTGAGAGACCAGGGAAGGGATGCCTTCAGAGGCGAGGGCTCTTCTCCCTCTGAGACTGGTGGGGGAGTGGGGAGACCATTCTTTCTACCCAATAGGTAAAGTTCAGGGAAGACTTCTGAAACTTGACTGTCAAGGCTGCCTGCTAAAGAGGAATGGGGGGGATGGTGGTGGGAGATCGAGGTCTTGAAGACCTGAATTGACCACAGTGAAGATTTAGCCTGGGCATTTGGAGATGAATAAAAGTCTTATTGTTCAGGGGCAAGGGCCTATTTGGGCGTATGAATTCATAATGGGCCAGGTCTACTTGCTGGGCCAGAGACACAAGCAAGGGGGAGGGGCACCAGGGTTGGGGTTGTGTGACATTTTCTAGGCAGGGATCCTGAGGAGGCAGAGTTTAGAATGGCTATGGAGCAACCAGGCCAGAAAGGAGTGATCCTGATTTAAGCAGAGCTAGCTGCCCACCAGAAAGTGGGGGCAGAGTGCAGGCCCCAATGAGAGCAGAAAACAGGTTTGCAATGAGGGATGAGGCATGAGGAGGCCAGAGACGGGGGAAGGTCTTCGCTGGAGCTGGAAGTTCTATTGCAGCTGCCTTTACCTTTGTTTACCGTCATGCAGTACTTGGAATTGTTTTAAGTGGACATAGAACCAGTCACATCTGTAGTAGCTAAAATCTCAAGAGAAGACCTGGGGCTTCGTGATCCAGCTGGCTCGCTTGGACACTGATAAGGGAGGCGTGATGAGGGAGATGGAAGCAAATCACGGAGTCTGGCTCTACAAGTTGTCGGAACTGGGAGGAGCCTCTGCTTGTCAGCTAATGGCTCTGCCATCCCAGCTTGTCACACTACAGAGGCGTCCAGCCACTAGCCCTTATCTGCCTGCACACAGGGTTTAAGCTTGAGGCGCTGATGATCCTGGAGGCTCCAGAGCTGTATCTTAGACGTTCAGTTGTGTGGGCCAGGCTGCTTCCCGTCCTCTGCCCACAAGCCTTTTCAAGCCAGTCAGTCCTTCCTGGCCTTTGTCAGGGAAGAGGACCACTTCTGTGTCCCCAAGACTGATGCCACCCCTTGCTAGAAGTGTAGTCTCCTCCCTTAGCCATCGCCTGAGCTGGGTGCTTTGTGCAGGGCAGAAACTGGACAATTTTATGTCCAAAAATCCTTCTTTCCTCTCCTGTTTTCAGTCCTAGCCTAAGGCCCTTGCCTCCGCTGACCGCTCCATCCCGACGTCCTCCTAGAGCGTCTACTTTGACCCTGACCCTGGCTGACATCCTTGCTCATGGCCTTTCACCTGCTAGACTCAAATTACTCTCATGCTGGACGACTGAAGGCATTTGCCAGCTAGTGCTCCAAACCAGTCACAGGGCTAATGACCCTGGACATACAGGGCGGAAACCTGAGGGAGGTCAGGTGCGAGTGTGGGGAGCTGGCAAAGCGGGCTGCCTCCAGTCCTGGGCTCTAAACCTAACCTAACCCTTGCCTGGATGCTGTGACCATGCCCCTCCCTGAAAGCCAGGGCCCAAGCAGGAGCCTGGATCCCAGCCAGTCCCCACAGGAAGGAACAAACAGCCCTGCACAGGCCTCAAGCCTGGTGGGTAGAGCGGAGGCGCATTGTTGTACATGGAGAATCAAATGGGCTCTTTGTAAACAGCCTCGTGCCCATCTTCTTCCCCTTTCTCCTACTGCGCCTGGAAGAGAATCATTAGTGCTTGGCTCATGATTGGGTCAAATCAAGGGAAAGACGACAGCTCATGGACTGCAGTAATGAACCTGGAGCTGGAATTAGGAGATTTGGGCTTGGAGTTAGGAGACTTTGAGGAAGTCATCTCTTTGATCTCGGTTTCTCTTCCTGTACCATGAGGGCAATCTGGTACAGGAAACATCCTTCCCTGGCTGTGTAAACCTCCTCTGTCCTGGCCTAACTGCTGTGCCCCCAGCAGCATTCTGCGACTCCCACCCTGTTCCCCTGGAGTTTAAGGTTCCTGGGTTATCTTTCTGTCCCCATGACAGAATCCTGTGAAAATCAACTTAGGAGAAGAAAAATATACATTTTAGCTCATGGGTTCCAGAAGTTTTTGGTCTATTGTCAACTGTCTTCATTGTTCTGGGCCTGCTGCAGGAAGAGCAGCCTGGCTGGGCGTATGTGGTAGAGCAGAGCTGCTCACCTTGTGCCGGTCGGGAAGAAGGGAGAGGAGGAGGGGGAGAGAGGAGGGGCAAGGAGGAAGAGAAGAAAGAGGGAAAGGTGGGGGAGGGAGGGAAGGAGGGAGGGAGAGAGGGAGGGAAGGAGGAAGGGAAGAGAGAATGTCCCCAGTGACCTAACTTCCTCCTGATAAGTCCCACCACCTAAGGGTCCCACCACCTCCCAATAGGACCACAGTGTGACAACAAGCCCTTAATACATGGGACTTTATGGGAGATCCCAGATCCAAACTACAGTGGCCTCCATGATAGGCTTTTCCAGGTGGTGGGTCACAGTCATTAACAGCTGAGAGCAGTTAATTGGGGGTGTAGTCACTGTTTTTAAAATGAACAAGCCAGGAACTGAGGATATAACCCAACTGACAGAGTGTTCAAGCCCTGTGTTCTAGCCCCCTGCACCATACAAGCTGGGCGTGGTGGTACCTGCCTATCATCCTACTGCTGAGAAGGTGGAGAGGCAGGAGGATCAGAAGTTTAAGGTCATCCTTGTCTGAGGCCAGCCTGGGCTACGTGAGACATGTTCCCTCACCTCCCCCAAGAAGGAACAGATCAGAAAATTCCGACAATTGCTTATGATATGAATAAGAATGCTTTAATGAATCATTTGTTATTACATACATCTCTGTCCATATGTTTGTATATATGTTAAATTATAAAATACATTTTTATAAGTAGATTAAAGGCCTATGTTTTAGAGATCTTCTTCCCCAGTACTTGTCCTTTGTGATATTTAATGTGCTATGGCAACAGCTTATAATTATCTTGAGTTATGGGTATGATTTATCATAACTAACAGGCTCCTTGAGGCAAAGACCAAGACTAACTCACTCATCCACATAAGACTTGATGGTAATTTGGATGTGTCCTTATTTTGTGTTGGTGTGTATATGTATGTATGAGTGTATGTGTGGTTTGCATGTATGTAGTGTGTGTACACATCTGAATACATACGTGCAGGGACAGAGGAGCCTGTCAGTCCCCTCCTCCATTGCTCTTCGCCTTCTTTCCTTGAGACAGGGTCTTGCACTAAACCTGGAATCAGATGGGTACCAGCAAGCCCCAGAGACACTCCTGTCTTTGCCTGACACAGCCCTGGGGTTACAGACGCCCATACTCAGGTTTCTGTGTGGTTCTGAGGATTCAGAACCTTATAAGGACTCAGGTCCTTTTACTTGCACACCAGCGACTCCCCTGTCTTCTAGTGATAGGTTGGGATCAGCATGTCAGTGCCTTCTGACCTTCAGGGTTATGCTGTGTTGTCTTTCCTTAGTCCTGTGGCGTGTTCCTGGAGTCAGCACAGTAACCGTGAGGACAGAGGGAAAGCCTCACTATGTACGTGATGGACAATAACACGGGGAAAGCAGCCTTTCTGCTTCTCCATCCTCAGTCGGGAATGACGCTAGAAAGTCCCCCCACTGGGATGTTGGAGGCAGGAGGCTAGCTAAGACACCCCTGAGCACCTCGGGTCCAGCTTTTCCAGAGCAACTGCTTCCCTTCCCTTCAGGCCCTTCCTGCTGTTGGGGTCTCAAGGACTGAGGTGTCCATCAGGTTCTGCCACACATGCAGCTTTTCCTCTAGGGAACTCCATTTCTGCACCATTGCTTCCCCTTGTCCTGGTAATTTTTGCACCCACGGGTCTGCTTTTTCAGGAGCTGAAGGAGAGAAAAGACTACTCTTAAAAGCACTATGATTTTGCCCATGTTTTGAGAGAAACTTCCAAGAATGCCAGATGTGAAAGTTCTCCATAACCTTGTCCCCAGAGAGTCACTGCCACTATTTAGTTGAGCAGTCCCCTTTTCTGTGCACACTAATGTGACTTGTTTGTCTGTTTATTCAAGGCAGGGTCTCACTATGTAGCGTTGGCTGTTCTGGAACTCTCACTGTAGACCAGCATGCCTCTGCCTCACAAGTCTGGAATTAAAGGCATGTACCACCATGCCTGGCTCTAATATGTTTGTTTGTTTGTTTTTTAACAAACAAAGCAGCAACTTGAGGGGCTGGAGAGATGACTCAGCCCCTGCTGCTCTGTAGTGGACCCAGGCTCAGTTCCTAGGACCCACATGGTGGCTCACAATCACTTGTAACTCCAGTTCCCGGAAAAATGGTGCCCTTTCTGGGTTCCACAGGTACTAGATATGAGTGTGGTATACATTCACACACACACACACACACAAAAGCAAACACTCAAGCACATAAAATAAAAGTAAAAAAATGAGATCTTACTAATTTTCTTTCATAGAAAAATTGAGAGAGGTAGAAAAGCATAAGTGACAGAGATAAAAACTCCTTAGGCTGGGTGTAATCCCAACACTTAAGAAACTGAGGCTGGATGATTGTGATCTAGGCTAGCCTGGGCTACACAAGGTCATGTATCAAAAACTCAAAGAATTGGGTGGTGGTGGCACATGCCTTTAATCCCAGCACTCGGGAGGCAGAGACAGGCAGATCTCTGTGAGTCTGAGGTACAGAGTGAGTTCCAGGACAGGGTCCAAAGCAACAGAAACCAAAACAAAACAAAACAAACAAGCAAAAAAAAACAAACAAAAAAACCCAAACACCTCAGAAGGAAAAGAAAATAGAACCATTTGTAATTATACTGCTGAGAAGTGGTCCTAAGGGGTATTTAAGTGGGCTTCAGCACTACCCAGTCTCTTCAGGCAGCCCTAAATAGACACAGTACAGATGTGTGTGTGTGTGTGTGTGTGTGCTTACCTTGGTAAAATGGATGCATTTTCTTGCACGTCCTCTAAATTAGAATCATCTGCCCCTAAGGTTTCCAGCAGTCATGTTCCAGTCCCAGGGCAGAGTCCTGTGGGAAGCACTGCTGGTTGCTCCCACAACTCTGGTGCTAGTTCTGCATTTATTTCAAACAGGCGGAAATAAAATGTCAGGAACTTTCTCTGAATTACTCTGTGTCCTAGTCAGGGTTACTCTTGATGTGATGGAACACCATGATCAAAGCAACTTGGAAAGGAAAGGGTTGATTTGACTTACACTACCACATCACAGTTCATCACTGAAGGAAGTCAGAATAGGAACTCAAACAGGACAGCAGCTGATGATGCAGAGGCCATGAAAGGGTGTTGCTCACTGCCTTGCTCCTCACAACTTGCTCAGCCTGCTTTCTTATAGAACCCAGGACCCACCTCCTGAGGTGGCCCCACCCACAATGGACTGTGTCCTCCCCCATCCATCACTAATTAAGAAAATGCCTACAGGCCAATCTGGGAGAAGCATTTTCTCAATAGAAGTTCCCTCCTCTTAGATGATGACTTCTACTTGTGTCAAACTGAGATAAAACTATCCAGCGCACTCTGATGTGCTTCCGCTATGGTCGCTGAAGACTTACCTGTGGGTGTCAGAATGCGAAGGAGCAGCAGGGGCTTCCTGGGCTTAACCTCTTTGAGCCTGGGTACCAGTTGCTTCATGCCAGGTCCTTCTCAGATGAGCCTCTGCTTTGAGAAAGGCTATTAAAGACATGCCATGCTAAACCTTTCTTCCCTTTTGTAGAACGTTGTTGCCAGAGTCTTCTGGGTGCTGCCTGGTCATGCTCCATGCCACTAAGATATGACATGATGCTCTTGCCCACAGTATTTCACGAGGTCCTCTTCCATGCATCAATTCTCCATGAGCACACACCTTTCCAGAGGGACTTCTGTGAGAGTCAGGCTGAGCAAATGATGAAGCTATTCCTTTAGAGGTAGCATGGCAGACATAGGCTCTGGGGAGCCACCGCATCAGACCAACACCAGCCACAGCCAGGCAACCATCATAACCACAGGAAGCTCTACAGGGCCAAGCAACAGAGAGACTCTTCGGCTTAGTGGGCCCAAGTGACAGGAGATAAGATTTATGCAGTGATTTTCAATTTTGCCTCTAACAACTTAGAAATGTGCTGGCTCAGAATAGCACATCATCTTAGGGCTTCGGAAGCTGGAAGTCCAGAATCTTTGCCAATGGGTTTGGTGAGCAGAACGGTGCCTCCCAACATGTCCTAAATCCCAGAACTAGAGTCTACTACTTCATATGGCAAGACAATGAACATTATATGACAAAAGGTGGAGCTAAATTAAAGATCTGGTGATGGACACACTGAAACCCAGCACTAGGGGAGCAGAGGCAGACAGATCTCTGTGGGTTCAAGGGCAACCTAGTCTACATAGTAAGTTCCAGGACAGCCAGGGCTAGGTAGAGAGACCCTGCCTCAAAAACAAACAGCAAACCAAGTAACTATCTTGAGCCTGGGTTATCTTGGTGGACCCTAAATGCAATCATGTCTCATTACTGGGGATGAGATGTAGCTCAGCAGCTTAGTGGTAGAGAACTTCCCCAACTGTGTAAGACCCTTGGGTTTGTCTCCTGTTCTGTCTCCAGGCAGGCAGGCAGCCACGTACTCACGCGCACACACACTCTCCTTGTCTGTGTGTCCTGATGAAGGAGAGGTAGAGAGGGATTTTACAGAAGAAGAGGAGACTTGTAGTGGTGTGGCTATAAGCCAAGGGATGAGTGAGGCCCCCAGAAGCTAGAAGAGAGGCCAGGAGTGGATCCCCAGAGTCTTTAGAAGAAGGGGTGCAGCTGGGCCAACATTTTGATCTGAGGTTTCTGGTCTCCAGGATATTAAGGAAATAAACTTCTGTTGTTTTAGCCACCCAGTTTGTGACAGTTTGGAATTGATTGTAGCCAGAGGACACTCAGCAGGTCAAAGTTCAGGTGTTGGCAGGGCATTTCTAGAGGCCATAGGTGAAACTCTGTTTTCCTGCCCTCTTAGCTCACGGGCCTAAGTCACTCAGCCTGTCACCACCCCCAACCGCCAGCCTTCCTTGACCTCACTGGGCTCACCTAGATCATCCAGAAAGGCCTTTCCCTCCCATGATGATCAGCTCATCCTCACCATAGGGCAAAGTCCTCTTTGCCACTTAAAGTAACAGAGCCAAAGGTTGCCAGCAAGAGGGCATGGATTCTTTGGGGGGGGATGCTCAACACAGTCTATAAACCTGGGTGTGGGGAGGGAAGATGGGTCTGTTCACCACACCTCAGGGTGTTCCTGGGAGAAACTATTCTTAAAGCTTGAGAACGGTGGAATCGAGGAAAGCCCTGGAGTTGTGTGGACCACGTTACTCTTCCGGGTCCTTTAGGCAGGAAAACATAGACAGGTCTAAATGAGCAGTGGCTGAAAAGGTGAAGGGCTGGGGCTGGCTGTGCGGCCCACTGGGTAGAGGCACTCACCCACTGGTCAGAGGACATGAGTTCAGTCCCCAGGTTCTACAAGAAAACCGACTCCCAAGAGTGCTGTCTGACCTTCACATGCTTACCATGGTACACATAACATCTGCACATACACCCCAAAAATAAAAGTGATAGATGAGGGTGTGGATGCAACCCGGCTGAGATGAAGTGCTCCCTTAAAATTTTTGAGGTGACAGGGGGCCAGAGGGTTGTCTTCCGTAACACTCACTGTTGGTGCTCATGAGGCAGACTAAGCTAAAGGGACCTTTGACTTAGCCCGGTGACATTTTGTGCAGCCACCAGCTCTAAAGCTGGGGTGGAGATACTGGCCTCCAGAGATATGTCACAAGAAGTGTGCATAGTGTGAGGGCTAGAGGTGATGGGCAAACTCTCACACTGAGAGTAGCATGCTCGATGGCAGATGCTGAGGTTCTCATCGCAAAAGATGGAGCTAGCCTGTGGGGTGTTGGTCAGAAGGGAGAATGAAGGGCTAAGGAGTGGCCATCAGAAGCGCTTCCACCTAGACGGAAGACAACTTGGGGTCAAGTGGCATTGCTGTTGAAGCAGGTGGTGTTTGACGCCATTTGAAAATAAATCAAGACCATCAAAAACAGAGTCCCCATTCTGTTCCCGACTGTCTCTCCAGCTCTGGAAAATAATGATTTCTTCCTTAGAAGTAAATAAAACTTCCTTCTCGGAGAGGATGAGAAGGCGTTCATTATTAATGTTTATCTTCACATTTGTAGATGAAAGGCACACTGACTGACTTCAAAGCGGTAGATTGGGACTGGGAAAGAGCATTAATTCTCGACATTAAAATTATCTGCTAGAAAACACACCAGTTTTGAAAAAGTTTCTTATGGTTGAATATAAAGTTGACAATTTCACAAAGAGATTTGACAACCAATAAAAGTGAACAGTCTATTAGGACAGAAATGTTCTAGTTCCTAGGAACCAAAACTCATTTGTAGGACAATGTTTTAAACAAGGGTGACAGCAGGCAGCCACATCAGGCACGCTGGGGACAGTGAGAGGCTCTGGCCAGTTCTCACAGGTTCTCAGCTGTGCCACACCCCACTTACGGAAGGCCTCACTGTGTAGCCCTGGCTGGCTTGGAACGCACAGAGGTCGCCTCTGCCTTCTGAGTGCTGGGATTAAAAGTGTGCACCACCACGCCTGACCTGTCGGCTTAATTCCACTTCAGCTCTTCTGTCATAACACAGAGATTTGGAATTCTAATTAATGGATTTCCCTTTTATTTTATTTACTATGTATACAGTATTCTGTGTGTATGCCCGCAGGCCAGAAGAGGGCACCAGATCTCATTACAGATGGT
>LOJH01001323.1:82643-93155 GCA_001685095.1 Ellobius talpinus
TTCCAGGACAGGCTCCAAAGCTACACAGAGAAACCCTGTCTCAAACAACCAAAAAAAAAAAGAAAGACTTATTGTAAGAGTTGAGATGATGTGTGCGGGGAAGAGAAGACAGGTCACCCAATAAGCATTATAAATTGACTTGGGCCATGTATCAAAATGAAAAGATAAATATTAGGCAACGCTACCCATTCCTGTCCTTGAATCCATACTTTGGTTTTAATATACTCTGCCATAATCTTGAAAATGTTTCATAAGTCCCCACACTGGGACTGAATGGAAATTGATCGATATTACTCATCGGCATCCTCATTAAGACACTGTGTGGGCCGGCAGTGGGAAGACGGCTCAAAGCTTTCCACTTCCCCATGTGGAGGCTGAGTCTGGAAACCGTGTCATTTCTGCCCAGGAAAGCCAGGCTTCTGCTTTGTCCCCTGCACACATTGTACCTTCATGTCCTTTTCACCATTCTGTTGTCTCTAATGGGCTCCCCTCAGAGCGCAGCTCCTACTTGATTTTCTCTGGAGACACTGTGCTTGCTGCAGTAGAGGACCTGGCCAAGTGTGGTATTAGAAACTGATCCTCTGTACTCCTTTCTGGGCCCCTTCTAAGCCGTCTGTGTGAGTCACTTTAGGCTGTCTAGTGTCAAACTGACTGGGCATCCCACCAGATTACACCAGTTTCCTAGTCACAACGTAAGTCCCTCTCTAAGATACAAGTTGTTCCCAGGGACAGGAGATCTTTGTCTAAGGGGAAAGGGCTAGGGTGATCAGGAGGAAGTGTGGGGCCTGCCTGACTTAGTGCAGTGTGCTGATGTCAGAGGTGAGCGTGGTGTGTGAGGGACAGGAAGACAGACTGTCAGCAAACAGACTAACAATATAGATGTAAGCAGTGCCTCCAGAACACCCTGGAGCTGGTGCCAGATGGTGGGCGCTGTCCAACATTTCAGCCTACTTTTGGTTTTGCCTGCTGGAAGGAAATGGAGTGCACTCTGGCCATCTTGACTATTTGGAGGTCAGCAACATGACTCAGTGGATAAAGGCATCTGCATCTGTCTTAGTTTCTGTTACTGTGACAAAAAACCACGACCAAAATATAAGTTGAGGAGGAAGTGTTTATTTGGCTTACCCTGCCATATGGCTGTTCATGGTTGAAGGAAGTCAGGACAGGAACTCAAACAGGACAGGAACCTGGAGGCAGGGGCTGATGCAGAGACCATGGAGGGGTGCTGCTTACTGGCTATTCCTCATGGCTTGCTCAGCCTGCTTTCTTAAGGAACTCAGGACCACCAGCCCAGGTGACACACCCACAATGAACTGGGTCCTCCCCCATCTTTTGGAGGAATTTTCTCATTTAAAGTTTCCTCCTTTCAAATAACTAGTTTGTGTCAAGCTGACATAAGACTAGCCAGCACAGCAACCAAACCTGACCATCTGAATTCAATTCCACGACCCAAATGATGGAAGGAAAGAACCGGCTCCATCAAGTTTGTCCTCTGTCGCAAGCTCGTGATGATGCACGCACGTGCACACACACACACAAATAAATAAATAAATTCAATTTTAAGATGTATTGTTTGTTGTGTGCCATATTCCAAGGAAACTGATATAGCTCACAGTGCTAGTTTCTCAGGTTTTTAGGTATAACAACTTCCTGAAGGTCACAGGGTCCTGAGGACACACTCTACAGTTACTTCCCAGACACAGAGCTGCCAGAGATTTAGTTTAACATAATGGGGACATGCTTCTTCATATACTGCGGTGCCTTGGAAACCAGGAAAGTAATCAGAGCTTGCTTTCTGGGCATGAGTCGAGAGCACCTAGAGTTGGGAGAGGCTAAGAAATGATGTGTCATCCACACTGGCTAGTCCGTGCCCTCCACTAAGGAATGATATGTCCTCCACATCGTGGCTAGTCCATGCCCCTCCACCATCATCATGACCAGAATATCAATTCCAGCTAAAAAGGATGCTACTCTACCAGACAGTGTCAGAAATTCTCTGGTATAGTTTCACTCCTCAGTTGCCTTTTCTAAATTCTATAATGACTACCACTTCTGTTCGAAACCGTCATGGCAACCAGACTCCACGTTATGCTATATTAGTTTTCCAAGTCTGTAGATTAGTTTGCATTGGTGAGTTAAGTCAGCGCTGCCTGGTGGCATATGGGAGCTATAGTGGCCATATTTGTAATACACACTGTTTCTCCTGACAGGTGACCTTATGCATAACAAGTAAATACTCCTTAGTAGGGACTTAACAGTCACTGGCTCTAAGGGCCAATTATGGAAAATTGTACCTTGGTGGGCCAGATGATCTCAGTCACAATGACTCTACTTTGCTGTTGCTGCCTACTATGGGTAAATGAGTGGGTGTGTCTGTGTCCCTGTAGAACTGCTAAAGAAAAGTAGAGAGTGCCAGCTGCTTGTGAGTCACGGCCCCAGAGGGAGCGCTTTCCTGGCTTTACCACAGGCCTCTTAAATATTGGCGTGAAGCTTACACCTTTAAACTGGATTCCATCTGCCTCTCAGAAGTACAGGAATCTGGACATGGCATGCTCGAGGCTGAGACTGGGCAGCGCCCACATGGTAGCTCACACCTGCCTGTAAGTCCAGTACCTGGGATGCGATACCCTCACACAGACATCCATGCAGGCAAAACACCAGTACACATGAAAACAGATTGGGGGGGCATCAAGACAGGGTTTCTCTGTGTGGTCCTGGCTGTCCTGAAACTCACTCTGTAGACCAGGCTGGCCTCAAATTTAGGGATCTGTCTGCCTCTGCCTCCTAAGTACTGGAATTAAAGGTGTGTGCCATCACCACCCAGCCAAGAATATGTCTTTAAAATAAAAAGAAAGGGAGGAAGGAAGGAAGACAGAAAAATTGAGTGCCTTCTTGAGGAATGGTAGAATGTGTCTGAAAACCCAGCAGGCAGCTGGGTTCCTCTTGGATAACTTGTTTTCCCTGGGTTTTACTGGGACAATTAGAGTATCAAAATAAATTATATCAATGTGTTATAACCGCTCAGATAGAATAACAGTCTGCATGGTTACAGCAGTCTTAATAAATGGGAAGCCAAAGCCCTTTCTAGGTTGTGGATTAGGGGGAAAGAGTCAAGCCAGGTGGGGTGGCACACGCCTTTGATCCCAGTACTCAGGGCAGACACAAGCAGAGCTCTGTGAGTTCAAGGCCAACCTGGTCTACAGAGTGAATTTAAGGACAGCCAGGGCTTCACAGAGAAACCTTGACTTGGAAAGAAAAACAAATGTGATTGTCCAGCAAACTAGAGGGAAGGCAGCATCAGGCCATTTCACACCCTGAGCCTCTTGCTAGAAGGTAATGTGCAGGAGAAAAGCTCTCCTGGTGAGGCCCATGAGGCCGCTGGAGACCCTGACATCCAGGTTGCAAAAGACAGAGGACAGTAGAAACGCATTGGAGACCGTAAGCCTTCCTGGCCTGGTCTTCCTGCTGTCCCCACTGTACTGTCTGTACTTCCTGTTAACATGCTTGATCTTCAAACCTGGAGCTCCAAAGCCAGGAGTTCCTGCCTCTAGAGTCCCTGGGCAGCTCTGAGAAGACAGGAGCCTTCTTCTGTAGTGATATTTTGTTTGTGTTTTAACAAATAAAGCTTGCTTGAAGATTCAGAGTGCAGAGCTAAGCCACTAGAGGCCAAGCAATTGTGGCACACACCTTTAATCTCAGGACTCAGGGGACAGATGGATCTCTGTTAGTTCAAGGCCACCTGGGTTACACGAAATTGATTTAGTCTAAAAGAGAAACAGAGTTCACACAAAGGTGATCCCAGCACTTGGGATCGCACACCTTTAATTCCAGCACTGAGGGGGTGTACAGATTGATATGGCTGGGCAGAGAGAGGAATATAAAAGGTGGGAGGAGACAGGAGCCCAAGGCAGTCTGAGGAGCAGTGCAGTCTGAGGAGCAGTGCAGTCTGAGGCAGTCAGTTTGAGGACGCAGTCTGAGGGCAGTGTGGTGTGAGCATTGCTAGAAGTAAGAACTCTCTAGGGCTGGCTACTCTGCTTCTCTGATCTTCCGGCAAGCTTTTTTTTTGTTAAAACACAGAATGACACATAGAGTACTTCTCTTTTTTTTTTCTTTTGATTTATATTTTGATTTTTCCAGGCAAGGTTTCTCTGTATAGTCCTGGCTATCTTGGAACTTGAACTCTGCAGACCAGGTTAACCTCAAACTCAGAGATCCCTCTGCCTCTGCTTTCCAAATGTGGGATTAAAGGCATGTGCTACCACCACCACATTATTGTAGAAAAATTTTAAAATCCAGATAAGTCTAAAGAATAAAGTAAAAATCCCCTATAGCTTCACCATAGACAGAAGTATTGAAATTATAGCGTGTATCCTTATATTATTCTTCTGAGCCTGTTTGTTGTCTGGTTCAGTAATCCATCCCCTTAAAATGCGTTAGAGGCCTCTTCACCTGTCTTTTCAGGACTTTAAAAAACATTTTAATATTTACTGGATGGCATACACATGCCACAGCATGAATGTGGAGAGGTCAGTTGACTTGCAAAAGTCGGTTCTCTCTACCATGGGGGTCCTGAAGAACAAACTCAGGCTATAAGGTCTGGAGGCAAGTGCCTTTACCTGCTAAGCCTCTTCAGCCCGTCAAGATTGTTTTGTGGATTTTTTTAAAGATTTATTTTTTACTTGTATTAGTGTGTAGTAAATATGTAGTCTGTTTGTGTACATGTGGTATCCAAGGAGACCAGAAGATGATGGTGGATTTCCTAGACTTTGAGTTACAGACAGTTGTCTGCTATGGGTGCTGGGGACCAAGCTCTGGTCACCTGAACAAGCAGCCATCTCTCTAGCCCCCAGCATGGTTTCAATGCAAGGAATAGCAAGCTTTGTTAGAGACCTTAAGCAAGGGTGTGTGTGTATGGTGTATGTGGTATGTGTGGGGCATATGTGTGATGTGTATGTAGTGTGATGTATGGTGTGTGTGTGGTGTGTGATGTGTGTGGTGTATGTGGTATGTGTGGGGGCATATGTGTGTTGTATGACATGTGTGGTGTGTGCGTGGTGTGTGATGTGTGTGGTATGATGTGTGGTGTGTGATTTTGTGAGTATGTGTTGTGTGTGTGGTGTGTGATGCGTGTGCGGGATGTGTGTGTATGTGTGTGTGGTGTGTGTGTGGTGTGTTTGTGGCATGTGTATGTGGTCTGTGCGTGGCATGTGTATGTGGTGTGTGTGTATGTGGTGTGTGTGTGTATGTGGTGTGTGTGTGGCATGTGTATGTGGTGTGTGTATGGCATGTGTATGTGGTGTGTGTGTATATATGTGGTGTGTGTGTATGTGGTGTGTGTGTGTGGCATGTGTATGGTGTGTGTGCGTATGTGGTGTGTGTGTGGTATGTGGTGTGTGTGTATGTGGTGTGTGTATATATGTGGTGTGTGTGTATGTGGTATGTGTGTGGCATGTGTATGTGGTGTGTGTATGTGGTGTGTGTGGCATATGTATGTGGTGTGTGTATGTGGTGTGTGTGTATATATGTGGTGTGGGTGTGGTGTGTTTGTGGCATGTGTATGTGGTGTGTGTGTGGCATGTGTATGTGGTGTGGGTGTGTGTATATGTGGTGTGTGTGTGTGTGTGTGTGGTGCGTGTGACTGTGTATTGGAGGTTGTTTTGCTCACATAATGGAATCTGGAAGAAGGAAGTTCAGGGTGGTAAAAGCTTAAGGACCTGCCAGCTCCCTTAGGCTGCTCTGCTCCCTCCTGGACTCAAGGTGACTCGGCTCTAAGGGAGGCTGGGGAAGCAAGGGTCTCCATTCCTGGCCTCTGGACAGGCAGGAAAGAAAGATGGGTGTTGACTCAGCAGCTCCCAGTGCTGAAGCGTCAGCACATAACATCTGGAATAGTTCTCTTACGTAGTGTAGCTGGGATGTACTGTGATGTGTTTAACAATTAGTAATTGAGCATTTCTCCTCCTAGCCTTTCATGGTTATAGATAGGCTTATGCCTAAAACCGGGTATGGCAGGGCATCTTTGTAAACTCGTCACTCTAGAGGTGGAGGCAAGAGGGTGAGGAATTCAAAGCCAGTCTCGGCTACATAGTCAAGGCCAGCAGGAACTATAAGAAATCATGTTTTGAAACAAGTAAATAAATACATGCCTAAAGTGTGGACATGCCCATAGTTATTGATTTATTATAGAATTCCTAGAAATGGACTTAAGGTCAAAGGGTATATTGGAAATGTAAAGGCATTTGATTTTTCTCTCCTCCCTCCCTCCCTCCCTCCCTCCTTTCACCAAATTGCCCTCCAGAAAAGGCAAGAGTGGGCCAGTGAGCTGGCTCATCTGGTAAAGGCACTCTGCCAGGCATGATGGCCTGAATTCAAGAATTCCAGAATCCTGATATTGGGGGGCAGGAGTGACAAGGATTCCATTTTAATGGTCTTTCAAGACCTTACGCAGACCTAAGGGCAACTCCAGAGTGTGAGAGGCACTGTCTTATGGAACACGGGTTCTTCAGATGCCTTCTTGGGTGTGATTTTTACTCCTTGTTCATGATTACCACCACTGGAGAAGAGAAAGGAAAACCAAAATCCATGAAGCATCTCTTGGGAATCCAGCTAAAGCCAGGACCGGCGCCATGTCCCGTCACTACTATCTTAACTCCCAGCTCATAGCTTCTTTCCAAACCCCTCCTTGACTCCACTGTTGGATGTTGCTTCATACCACACACAGCTCTAGCTATCACAGCCTCTAGTCTCCTCCTCCCTACCTCAGTAGCCCATTCCTGGCCCTATATTAGGCTTCCTAAGATTCTCTTGCAGTCAGAATTGCATTTAATAACCTCTGACCTGTAACCATTGCTAACCCAGACTGGCCAAAGTCAAGTCCTGTGTGGCTACCACAATACCTGAACTTTGACCTTCATAAAGTCTGTTGACTTTTTGTTTGACTTATGTTATATAAAGTTGAGTTTGTACCCTAAATTAGCCATTTACACTCCCTTTTTCCTGAATCGTCTGTACCTATGTCCTTGTTTGACAACCCCATGATGGCTGAAAGGCACTGTATTATATAGTAAGAACTGCCCTGGAGAGGCCACCATCATCCAGGGCACTGGCAGTCCTGAGAGGTAGAGCAAGTAGGGTATGTGGAGTTTTTCTTACAGCTTTTCTTTCCTTTTTAAAAATTTATTTTTATTTCCTGTTCACTGGCATTTTGCCTGTATGTATGTTGGACATCAGATTCCCATGGAACTGGAATTAGAGACAGTTGTGAGCTCCCATGTGGAGCTGGAAATTGAATCGGTGTTCTGGAAGAGCAGCCAGCACTCTTAACCACTGAGCCATCTCTGCGGCCCCCTCTTATTGCTGGTTGTTTTTACTCTTTGCTTTTTGGGGGGCCTACCACCCAGCTCCCAAAATAAATGCACACCAGAGTCTTATTATTACTTATGAGTGCTCAGCCTTAGCTTGGCTTATTTTTAGCCAGCGTTTTTTAAACTATCTCATCTATTTTTTGCTTCTAGGCTTTTTCATTTTCTTCTGTGTGTCTTAACTTTCACTCTTACTCCATGGCTGGCCCCTTGTGTCCTCCTCTCCTTGGTCTTACTCCTTCTCTCCTTACTTCTTTATCCCTCTTTTTCTCCTTCTGTTTATTCTGTCTGCCTCCCAACCCCGCCTATCCTTTCTCCAGCCTTCCTGTTGACTGTTCAGCTCTTTATTAGACCAATCAGGTGTTTTAGACAGGCAAAGTAACACAGCTTCACAGAGTTAAACATAAAAGAATAAAAGCAGCATAAAAGAATGCAACACATCTTTGCATCATTAAACAGATGTTCCCCAGCATAAACAGATGTAACACATCTTAATATTCTACAGCACCCTCTCACGGCTTTTCTTTCCGTGCACCACACTGCCTGTCTGCACAGCTGAGTGTAGTGGAATATTCCTAGGTGCGTACACCACCCCACAAGGCTGTCCTTGTGGTTTTCAGTCAGAGTTTGTTCTCCGAGTTCTTCACTCCCTACTCACATCAGCACCTTGGGAAATCCCACATCATTTTCTTTTTCTGAACAAGTCCTTCCCATTTAACCTTTTTTTTCCTAGACAAAAATTTAAGAGGGGAGTATCTTGGGCAAGCTTCAGCTTCTGCTTGGTCCCCTGATAATTTGTATTTTTCTGTTGGTATCAAATTCCCCCTTTTTTCAGTATAGTGGGAACATTCTGCTTGTTTAAATAATTGCTTTCTGTGGACCTTCAAAACCTTCAGTAAGTCTAGTGTCATGTTCTTCAAATAAAACTCGTAGACTAGTGAGTAAAAAATAAAATTAAGTATTGTGGATATGTTCAAGGTCCATACAGATTTGCCTCAGAAGACATGACTTGTGAAAATTCATCAGGATTCCCAGATGTTAGACATGCATGACCACGCAGATTTTCAGATGTTAGACATGCATGACCACACAGATTTCCAGATGTTAGACATGCATGATCACACAGATTTCCAGATGTTAGACATGCATGATCACACAGATTTCCAGGTGGTCACTAGATATTACCATCTCTCAAAAACTACAGCCAGAAACAGTTCACAGAAGAGTAAATGTGTGTGGGCAATAAACATGAAAATAAGTAAACCTTTACCAGTCACCAAAAAATAATAATTAAAAGAACAAAAACTATCAATTTTATTAAATCAACCCATTGAAAAACAATAATACTCAGGGCCTGGGCCTGATTTTATCAAGAATATTTAAAATTATATTCAGGGGTCTTGGATATGAACAAAATGTTTTGAGAAACACCTTGGAACAGTTCAGAGGACCAAGTGACAGCTATCCAGTTACTCCTCAAATTCTTAGGGCTGGATCTACTGACGTTCAGAATGACCTGCCTCTCGATTTCTACACAGACTTGTACAATGCCCTGTTAAGTCAGAACAAAGATGGACTAAAACAGTCCAAAGCATAATCGAGAGAGGCCTTGTGTGCTCTTTGAAAGACCCTGACACTCCTAGCAAAGCGTGGGACTAGGTGGGATTTATAGATTTGCTCAGAGCCCTGGAACCCTAAATTGTTGCTTCCTCATTAGAACCAAAAGAAAAACAGTGTCTCTAGTTTTTTTGTTTAGTTGTTGTTTTGGAGACTTCCTGGGATTGGATTGGTTGTTTGTTTGCTTTTTAGATAAGGTCTCACATACCTCACACTAACATAAACTCACTCTGTATTGAGCTCCTAATCTGTCTCTGAAGTACCGTGATTACCCGAGTGTGTCACCACTCCCAGCTTGTAGTTTAATTAATGATATATGTGATGATCGGGTTTAATTGTCAAGTTGGCACAGCCTAGAATTACCCGGGAAGAGTGTCTCAGTGAGGGATTATCTAGATGGAGCTGGCCTGTGGGCGTCTGTAGGGTTGGTCTTGATTACCTACAGGTGGCCGGACCTAGGATCTTGAACTGTCTGAGTGACAGAAATCAGGCTGAGCACAAACAAGTTTGCATCCATTCAGTTTCTGTCCTGGACTGGGTGTAACTAGCTGTTTCCAGTAACTGGGGCCTTGACTTCCCTGCAGTGTTAGGCTGTGGTCTGCAACCATGAGCCAAATAAGCCTTCTTTTAAGTTGCTTTTGCCCAGGTGTTTTATCACAGCCACAGGGAACGAAGATAATGTAACAAATGTAATGTAATGACCTGTTAGTAATTGTCGTATAGCCTGACAGGAGGAAGCTGGGAGAGTCCGGATGAGGACACCTGAGAACTTTATTTTTGTTTGAATTTCAAGCCTCAAATCACTTTAAAATAAAAAACTTGCAAAACTTGGAGCAGTCCTTGGAATCAATTCTTTCTTTTCTGTATTTCATAGAAAAGACGATATAAAATGAGAGCTCTGGAAGTTGTCCCTGGAGTTAGGTTACTAAATGCTGTGGCTCGATGGTTTCTCTTCAGAAATGGTATTGCTGTTCTAACTATGGTGTTGTTGCCAGTACTTTGTATTGTTGCAAACGTATTGTATTCACAAGAAGATAATCTTTGGCGAATGTTCGCCTTGACCCTGGCATCCAGAGCCGCTGGTGATGTGGCTTCACTTTCCTTTAGTCGTGTCCTTTGCCCACACATGCATTCTGGGTAGGCTCTTGGCTGTCCTCTCTCTTCCCCCATTCATTTCCCTTCCTCCTCACTCAGTTCAAACTCTGCTTTTCCTAACAAGGAGAGCAGCTTACTCAGCTGAGTGTGTCTCCTCTGGTCATTTCTCTCACTTCCCTCCAGCACCAGCCTGGGTCTCATGGCTTCCTGTAGGCCGCATGCCTTGCCCAGTAGCTGGCATGGAGCCCTGTGTATGGAGCACATGGTTCCATTGCGGTGGGCAGACTGGAGAGAGGAACAGGGCGGTCTCTACAGTGTCCCTGGAAATCCCTTTTGTTTCTCCTTATCGCCTTACAGTAACTTTCCTTAAAACTAGAAGTCAGAAGGGCTTCTTGGGGGCTGGAGAGATGGCTCAGTGGTTAAGAGCATTGCCTGCTCTTCC